>OX940987.1:29442160-29584717 GCA_954871275.1 Leptopterna dolabrata
ATCCACGCGAAAAACCTCTTTGAGATCAGCCAATATCCGACCGGCAAGTCTCCATAAGAGAGACAAGATGGAGTGATCCATGCGGCCATCTTGAAAGATTGATAAGGTGGCCCGGTACCTCTAGCAGGAGGCTTGTCATCTATAAGTAACAAGTCGCTGCCTGGTAACTCGTCCATAACTCCCCCGAGGGGATTCAGAATTCTCATAACGTGAAAGTGCCGCAAAACGACTGGGCGATTCGTCAAAATCACCTCTCGGAAACGCACCCGATACTTCAAACTCGGGGAAGAAGACGGGGAGGGAAAAGAAAGGTAATCCGTCCCGGCAAGGCGGAACCCAAACCGGTCATAAACCATAAATTGAAACAGTTTTCTCGTTCGGAACTTTCGAAGTTAATCGAATCAGCCCGAACAACGGGAGAAGCCGAGCGGATCCGTCATGAACTATTTATTCCGGCAAACTCCTTCGTCTTCTGCCAAAGGAAATTCGTCACCTTGACAAATTTCTCGAACTCGGATCAGAACTTGACGGCGGACTTCATTTTGCACGAACCAATTTGAACACGCTCGTAGGAGTTCCTGACTCCAGATTTTGATTTATAGATGAGTACCTAATCAGGCCTAAAATATTTGCTAGAACAAGAAAATTCTTTCGTAATAACGAAATGTTGAAAATCGAAGATTAACAATATACTTAGTAAAAATTTGCAACATCGTACATATTCTCTTCAAATTTTTGCTATAACAAGAAAATTCTTTCGTAATCATGAAATGCTGCTGAGATAACAATTTAATTTGCACTTGAGGGTTGTTTCCACTCAACAGTTTATTGTTTCTATTTCCTCTGTGGCTGTAAATGGGGTACGCGTTTCGATCCACTGCGTCTCGCTCACAATGAAAATTGTTAAAATCTAGAGTGAGAAACGAAGAAAATTTCGAAAATTAACAATATGCTTAGTAAAAATTTGCAATATCGTACATATTCTCTTCAAATTTTTTCTATAACAAGAAAATTCTTTGGTAATTATATGGAATGCTGCGAGATAACAATTTAATTTGCACTTGGGGGTTGTTTTCACTCCACACTGTATTGTTTCTATTTCCTCTGTGGTTGTATATGAGGTACGCGTTTCGATCCTCTGCGTCTTGCTCACAATGAAAATTGTTGAAATCTAGAGAGAGAAACGAAGAAAATTTCGAAAATTCACAATATACTTAGTAAAAATTTGCAATATCGTACATATTCTCTCCAAATGTTTGCTATAACAAGAAAATTCTTTCGCAATTACGAATATTGTTATGATTACAATTTTGCACTTGGGGGTTGTTTCCATTCCACATTTACAGTTTCGAGGAAAACTGTGGCGTAGTAAGAAATTTGTGCAGCTGCATGGAAATAGAAAGGCTGAATACAATAAAATACCTAAGAGTGCACGTGGATCAGCATCTCAAGTGCAAACATAGCTGAATTAGTGAATAAAATCAGGAAATCCATGCACTACTTTCTGATGCAATGAAGATGGCTAACGAAAGAAAACCTTTAAATGGTGTATTATGCTCATGTATACAGCATTTTAACTTATGGTATCATTGTCTGGGGAGGTACTTATGCGTCAACCTTTAATAGTATAAACATAGCAATGAATACCGTTTTGCAACTAATTCCCATAAACGTACTTCAACTAGTTACCTATACAAACAGTTCGGTGTTCTCACTCCCAGAATGGCTTGTATTCACAGAACTGTTTTATAAGTGCATAAACACCTGTATTTATTTACTAAGCAAGTGGTGATTAGTCCGACGCGAACAAATGTCCTCCAGATACCACAGGCACGTAATGATTTCTACACTCGACAATTTGAACAGTTACCGCTCCTAACCAAGACTTCAACATCAACAGGAAAATTTTAAAAACTAGGTAGTTCTAGAATATTTTGAGCTTGAAATAACGAAAGCGTTGTTATAATTCAGTTTAAATTGGGATAAAAATACAAATCAGCCTTCGTAGCATTAAATGTATTTAATAACTACTTAGGAATAACCTGTAAATACTGTTGGTTTTTGATCAATGTAACTCATTCTCCAAACACTTAAAAGTGTGTTTTATCAATGAAACTGCTGGTACATACATAGACAGTAATAAATAGCGGTGGAAGAGACGAGCCTACCTTGACCTTAGGCTCATAAACCAACATAAGTTTAGAACTTGTATTATGTATATAGACTCTCTAAAAATAATTATATTTGTTGTATAAAGTATTTGCTGAATAAAAAATTGAATTGAATTGAATTGACATTGTATTGTTTCTATTTCCTCTGTGGTTGTATACGGGGTACGCGTTTCGATCCACTGGGTCTTGCTCACAATGAAAATTGTTGAAATCTAGAGAGAGAAACGAAGAAAATTTCGAAAATTTACAATATCCTTAGTAAACATTTGCAATATTGTACTGTGTTTTGCTATAACAAGAAAATTCTTTCGTAATTATGAAATACTGCTGTGATAACAAATTTAATTTGCACTTGGGGGTTGTTTCCACTCAACAGTTTATTGTTTCTATTTCCTCTGTAGCTGTATTATATGGGGTACGCGTAGGTGTCACAATAACGTTGGACTCCCCCCACTGTCCAGTTCCGGCAGCGGATTAGTCGTAAAACCGTAATTTCTGTGGAAGTCATCTCTCCACCGTCCGGGCGTTTATAGTTTCACATTCTCCCGGGCTAACAGGGACTCAAAGGCCGTTGTTGGTGGTGCTAACCTACTAATGTCTACACTTAGAGACCGAACGGTGTGGGATGTTGCAGAGTCCTTTTGACGGTTCAGTTCTTGCTTTCAACGATAGCAACGTCTCCCTACAAAGGGAACTAAGAACAAAGAGGTCCTCGCCCGTCCCACATTACTTACAGGGCCCTTGGAAAGCCCCGGAACGACCTCCGGTCAAGGTTTCCTCATGTGCTGTACCGTTCAAAATTTTCAAGATAGTTGACGCTTCTCGAAATAATATTTTGGTTTATTATTCTGTGAATTCACTCAGCAAAATGTTTTTATAACACCCCCTCAAATTTTTTTAAAAAACATTTCAAGGTGCGCAGATTCAAAAAACGCTGCCAAGTCCTCGTAACATGGGTTTATTATTCTACTAGACATACCTAAAAAAAATTTGGCTTTTGATTTATTGTTTCTTTAGCGTGCAATAATTTAAATAGCTATTTTTGTTGGTTTCCACCAGGTTTCGCCCCCCAAAAACTCGAATTAGGCTCGTATTTTTGACAAATTATCTTTGATCATTGGTAGTGCCATTTAACTGCCTTGATTCACCTGTTGATACTACTTCTAGTGTTATTGTGGTGAGCGGTTAGGTTTGTTCCACCACTTTTCGTGAACGAGGGGCTTTCTGGACAGTGAGGTCGGAGAGAGAAGGAGTCACCAGAAAGTCGTGAGTCAATTCACAAAATAGGAGCGGAGTGTTGAAGAGCGAGAATAGCGGTAGGACGGGCTCCTATGGGATTTGTAGACTAACTCCCCGCAGTTATCACCAACAGCAGGAGTTAGTATGCTCCCCGCGGTTTTCACCAACATCAGGAGATCTTTAGGGACGTGCTCCCCGCGGTTTTCACCAACAGCAGGAGATCTTTTAGGATATATCCTACTCCATATATGGGAGAGTGGACGAGAGAGAGGTTTGAGAGAGAGGGATTCTACAGACAGAGAGAAAGTGATATAGAGGTTTGAGAAAGGAGTCGCAAGTCAAGTCGTCGAATGATGAGCTGGGCCAAAAGGGCGAGTTTTTATCGGGACTTTTCCACCCTTCCCCGGTCAACAATCGACCGTTTAAAGTCGGTTGAGGCGGATGGCGGTTGGGGAAACCCCAGCTCGGCGTTCTCCGCGTTTATTAGGTAAAATTGTACGGTACCGAGTGGATTCTGAGAGGGAATCACAACAGTTATCATACAAATGTATGGTGGTTTCAGTCAAGTTCCCAGGTTTTTGACGTTTAAAAAATGAACTTTGGGAGCTGAAACTTCGTTAGAACCCCAATTTTCCACTCTTTGGTCAAAATCGACTTAATATTCGGTCTCCTCGCCCCAAAAATCATGGAAAACGATACCTCACAATCTCGTGTTACTAAAACACCAAACACCCATTTTTCACCCATAACACCTTTGGGTATATTCCGATCGGGCTGCAAAAATTCGGAACACAACTAGGGCCCAAATGGAACCTGTTTACGAAAGAACGAATTTTTTAGACCGTAAATAGAGATGGATGATACGACGTACGGCGGACGGACATTGCATTTTTGGAATCTTCGCACCTGCAAATACATAGGTGTATTATTCTCAGAATAATAAATCGAAACGGAGTAATAGCAACGTAGACTATTCCCACCAAGAACAAAACTGTTATACCGGTTTTGGTGATCGAACCATCTTCACTAACAAACAGTAATTTTTGATGGTTTTGTTGGAAATTGACAAGCTCCCAGTCGATCAGAAACTTCCATTCTGCCGAAATGCAGCGGGTAGTTAGGAACTGGATCACTGATGGGTTCCAAAAATTCCTCAACGCCACCAATTCCGTTCAGTTTTCCGTCGGGGATGTTGGATGACATCACACTGGAATAATGGTGGAATAATAGCCTAGGCGTAGGTGTATGACACGGCGGGATGGAGGTATGGTTGGTTTGGATGTGAGAAGGATATGCTCCGTAGGAGGCTTTAGCTAACGCTCCGCGGTTATCACCACAGCAGGCGCCGGGAAGAAGGAGGGTAGCACCCCGCGGTTATCACCACAGCAGGTGCTAGAGGTATGGGCGCCCCACCGTTATCACCACAGCAGGCGACGAAGAAGGAGGTTAGCACCCCGCGGTTATCACCACAGCGGACGCCAGGAAGAAGGAGAATACCCTGGAATTATCACCACAGTAGGTGCAGGAGAAGGGTAGGAGAGAGAGTGAGTGAGAGTGTGAGAGAGTGAGGGTGTGAGACAGAGAGGGTGTAAGGAGGTCGAGAGAGAAGTCGTAAGTCGGAGAGTGTCGGTCGAATGAAGAGCTGGGCTCAACGGGTTGCTTATAAAGGCCGATGGCGTTCTATGGAGGGGAACCTTCTTCTACTTTCCCCGCGTTTATTTGGTTAAATCTTTACGATATTACGTAGGAGTGGTAAATGTAGAATTTTTGATGGGTACCACGACAAACGTCATTATTTCCCCTACCCAATGTTCATTATTTTGTTTAAACTGAAAACTTCATTATTTAACTAAAAACTTCCTTTATTCCTTCCTAATGTTCAATATTTTGTTTTAACTAAAAACTTACGACAACCTAGTTAGAAACCAAACAGGTTAAAGCTGTATTATAAAAACGAATTCCACAATCTACAGCTTCGGCGAGTTTCTGGGGTGGCCGTTCAATTATAAAAATCGCTCGAGTTTGTTGCGAAGCAAATTCAATTTTAAAGGAAAACTCTTAAAACGAAGCAGGATTATAATTATTTTCCGGGTTTAATCTAGTTTTTTTCTTCTTTCTCCCTCAAAACAACGAAAACGGGTGCACAGTCGTTTAAGGCTTTGTGAAGCAAGGCGGGTTATCTCTAAGTGTAGAAGTGCTGAGTTCAAGTCTTGCATACGAGATACCGTAATATCCAGAGGTACCAACGGAAATTACCATTTTGAAATAACATCGTATGTACAAACAAGATATAAGTTAGTTAGGGTTAGTGAGCGAGTGAAAACAAGTCCGTGGAAAGCGCTGTATTCATTTTGGTTTATTATTCTGCGAATACACCTATTTATTCGCTCAGCAAAAAATTTTTATAACACCCCCTCAAAATTTTTTCTTTTCCGTTTCAAGGTGCGTAGATTCCAAAAACGCTGCAAAGTCCTTGTCACATGGGTTTATTATTCTATTGGAGTTCTAGAGATTTTTGTTGGCTGTTAAATGTATTGTTTCTTTCATGTGGAATGATTGAAATAGCTATTTCTGATGATTTCCACCAATTTTGGCCCCCAAAACATGAAATAGGTACGCTTTTTTTTTTAAGATCATCTTTGATCATTGGTAGTGACATTTAATGGTCTTGATTCACCTGTTTACACTTTTTCCAATGTTATTGTACAAATTGATGGTGATTTCAGACAGTTTTCCAGGTTTTTGACTCATAATAAAACCATTTTGGGAGCTGAACCTTTGGTAAAACCTCAATTTCCGCGTCTTTGGTCAAAATCGACTTCATATTCGGTCTTCCCGTCCCCAAAAACATGGAAAAGGATACCTCAAAACCTCATGTTACCAACATGTTGCTAAAACGCAAAAAGTACCTATTTTTAGACACATTTTCACTCATAACACCCCTGGGTATATTCCGATCGGGCTGAAAAGTTTCGGGGCACAACTAGGGCCCAAATGGAGCATGTGTGCGAAAAAAACGATTTTTTTAGACCGAAAATGAAGCCTGTACACGTGATACGGCGGACGGCGGACGGACATTGCATTTTTGGAATCTACGCACCTTGAAACGGAAAAGAAAAAATTTTGAGGGGGTGTTATAAAAATTTTTTGCTGAGCGATTACATAGGTGTATTATTTACAGAATAATAAACCAAAAGGAGCGTACTTTATTCGTGTTTTGGGGGCCAAAATTGGTGGAAACCACCAGAAATAGCTATTTCAATTATTTTATATGAAAGAAACAATAAATAAACAGCCAACATTACGGTTATTGTCCAATAGAATAATAAACCCATGTGACAAGGACTTAGCAGCGTTTTTCGAGAGGTTTCATATGAGCAGAGACGGAAAAGTCATGTAATCGTTGAAAAGCCAACAGTCGCAAAGGCAAAGATAACTGACAAGTTAGTGCTATACGTAAATTGGATAAACATTCTTAGTGAATGTTTATCCAATTTACGTATAGCACTAACTTGTCAGTTATCTTTGCCTTGAGGGGCCGATGAAAATGGATAAAATCGGGTGGTGGATGAAAAGACTGTCGACATGACAGTTGAATGGGGAATTAGTTTCTTTATTGCGAGATGGAACATCATTTGTCACAGAGTATACAGTACGTAGGTCGGTATCTCATGTGGATAAACTGAGACGTGGATACTATATAACAATTAGGTAAACCTGTTGAATAATGACTCAAAAATCGCTGAACATTTATGGATCAAAAGGCAAATAAAGCGTTTTTGGGTAACGGATTGCGAATAACAAATATCAATAATCAATTCGATATCAGAACGCATTTATTTACTCCGACACAACCCGAGCATAAATCAGCCGCCTCGAACCCCGAAGGACCGTTATGAAGGAAATGGAAGAGCGAGTTGGGAGAAGAAACCGCTCTTTCGAGGAAGTGAAAAATAAATTGTGAAGAGGAGATGAGTTATCCTTTCCTTTCTATCGAAACGAAAGGATAAACACTTGGCCAGAAGCCGTTTCGCCGCGAGACTCGAAATTGGAGAAAGTAACTACGCAACTATTAATAACGAAATTTTAATAAGTAATTTTGTTCGTACTACCAAGTCTATTAAGGTAGAGAAACCCTTGGGATCAATTTTGGAACAACACAATTTAAAAAACGCTTCATATTATTAGACAACGGTTTATTATTTACCTGCAAAGATGCCCCTTCTGCGTAGATCGCTGTTTTCTGTGGTCAATACCCTCGTGCTCCTCCCAGGAAAGCCCTAAATCCAGTACTGGAGCCGGCCCGGGAATTGCAGTGTCATAAAAATTCGCGGGATTCAGTAATTCAATAATTAATTATTTGTTGTTATTCATGAAGCATAACGTTTGTTCAAGTTGCAAAAGTACCCATCAACAAAATCTGGAACAGCCGTCATTCGTCAAAAAATGAAATATTATCACAGAACAACCAACTCGACTTCATACAGCCATCCGTGAATATAATCAGGTGCTCCCTAGTGATGATATCTGGGCCGGATTCATACCGCTTCATTCACGATCATGTTGACAAAAACTTTTCGGTGCAAACGAACGGCTGGTCATACAATGCTCCGGGTTGTCTAAAAAAATTCTTTAGTTTGAGATCAATTTAAAAACGCTAAAAAACCATACCCTTTGTGATGAATTTAAAATTGGCTTATATTCATCACGGTGGTATGAGGGAATTGCCCAGGCGGTTATGAGCGAATCACCACCGACATCTGAGATCTTTTTGGAGAGGTTTTGCCTAGGCGGTTATGAGCGAATCACCACCGACATCTGGAATCTTTTTGGGAGAATTTGCCTAGGCGGTTATGGGCTGACCACCACCGTCATCTAGGATCTTTTAGGTGTAAGGAGAGAGCAGGGTAGGAAGAGAGAGAGTAGCCAGCGGCTAGAGGAAGCATGGAAGAAGAGAGAAGGAAACTTCACTCCACGTAAAATGGCGTGCTAAGAAGCTTTCAGAGCAACCTAACGGAGGCGAGTGGAACTATCCACAGTGCATGCCTGCATCAATAGAGCGCGGTGTGCCTGACATCCCCCCCCCCCCCCTCCAGACAACCTGACCTATTTTTGTCATTTGATAACAAAATTATATTTTTTGAAGCTATTTTAATGTTCTATTTACCATGGCGTGTTATGTTTCTGTTTTGCTTTACCTAACACTGCTTGATTTCGTAACTTCTTCTATTCATAGGAGTTGATGTAGACAAAAATTCGTGAAATGAAAAAAAAAAATTACCAAGTAGTTACCCAACAAATAGTAGGTAAATAACGAAAATGAGTAGGTAGGCACCCAATTGAATTAATACAGGTTATTAAAATTGATAGTTTATTAATACAGTTGAAATACTTATTAAATTTGTTACGTACACTCAAAAAAGGGGTTAGATATTTGCACCACTTGACACAACACTTTCCTGGAGGCAAGCAGTGGAAAACTACGTCACAGAACTATCTAGCTACTTACTACATTAAGAATGATGAAGACGATAAAAATTATAAAACAGAACGACGCGAAATGAGAAGTAATAGTAAATAATACTAGGCAAGGCACAAGATCACATATCAGAATGGTGGATCGCGGAGAAAAACAAGAACGAGAAAAAGCCGTTGAAACGTGGATACTGCGTGGAAGGGAAGGTGAGGGGCGGAGCGTGGAGGTCTTGTGATGCACTAGCAGCGCTCGTGATGATTAGTAGTACTACAAGGCTACAAGCTTACGCTCGCCTCCACTCGGGACCGGGTTCGTCGAGGCGAAGAAAAGGCTGCACCCCATTTTACATGGAGTGACTTTTCCTTCTCTCTTCTTCCATGGAGGAAGCGTCGAATGAGTGAAAAGTCGAAGGAGGCGAGTATTTACGTTACTGGGAGTCGTCTCCCTCCATCCCCTATTTGGTAGGGGATGGTGGGGACCCAGGTTGTGCTCTGACTCCTGCGGCTTGTTCCCCACTCGTATGGTTTATTTGGTAGAACTAAAGTTGGCTTATGAAATATTTGTGAGAACTTAAATCTGCTAGGAGTAGTTCCGGGAGGGACTCACGACACTGTTCTATTGGAAGTTTTCGAACTACGGCGTTCGGGAAATTACAGCCCCTATTTTTCACCCAAATTTCATTAATTTTGGTTCATGGTAAGTAAGGAAACTGCGAAGTATGGCGTACAGTAGTAGATGGGCAGACATTTTTGGGTTTATTGTTTTCAATAATGAATCTTTGGAATCGAGCATGAAAAAAAGTGCCCCTTCAAAATTTGATGGTCTCCGTTTCAAGATACGTAGAATCCGAAAATGGAATAACAAATATCTGTCCGCCCGCCGTGCTTCGCACTTTTCCTAGCAACCATGAACCAAAATTAATGAAATTTGTTTTTAGGTTCTGTTTGGGGTCTAGTTGGTCCGCGAAGCTCGGCCATTAATGTCAGTCATCTCTAAGGGGTGAAAAATAGGGGTTGAAATTTTCTGAACGCCGTCGTTCGAAAACTTCCAATAGAAGGGCATGGTTTTTGAACGTTTTTAAATTGATCTCAAACTAAAGAATTTTTTGAGACCACCCGGAGCATTGTGCGACCAGCCGTTCATTTGCACCGAAAAGCCTCGTCAACACGATCGTGAATCAAACGGTATAAATACGGCCCGGATATCATCACTAGGGAGCACCTGATTATAATCAAGGATGGCTGTATGAAGTCGAGTTGGTCGTTCTGTGATATTATGCATTAATTTGAAGAATGAAGGTTATTTAGAATTTTGTTGATAGGATGTATAGCAAGGATGGCTTTTGCAATTTGAACAAAGAACGTTACGCTAAATAATTATTGGTGAATCCTCCATTCCACCGCATGTTTATGAAATTTGATTGCCTGGCTGGCTCTAGTTCACGATTTAGGGCTCTCTTGTGGGCAGCACGAAGGTATTGACCACAGAAAACAGTGATCTACGAAGAAGGGGCATCTATACAGGTAAATAGTAATAAACCTATAAACCTGTGTAATAACTTGCAGCGGTTCTATTCCATTTTCGGATTTTACGTACATCGAAACGAAACCCATCAAATTTTTTGAGGGGGGGGGGGGGGATAGCAATTTTTTTTTTTTTCATCTCGATTCCAAAAGTTCATTGTTGAAGATAATAAACCAAAATATGGAGGGTTTGTGCTGATCCCCATTTGAAAATCATCCAAATTTAAGTGGAATCGAAGTTTAAGCATGCATGTACGTGAAACTCTTGCCACATGCGTAACTCGGGTCCTGATGAATCGATTGAGATGAAATTCACAAGGGCTATTTGAATAGGTAGGTCCCTATTTATGTATTTCATAAAATATCTGGCTCTGAATTAACACTGACCACGTCGTCGTGGGATGCCAAATGGTTTATGGATTGATTAAAATATTCAGTAGGTAGTAGCCATGCAACTTGTATTAACCTTCCAGATACAACGTGAAACTTCAGGACATATGAGGCAACGTCGGGTCATTTTGACCCAAACATCAGGACAAGGTGCAAGTAGTAATTTAAAACATTCTGGAAAAAAATCTGGTTCTATTTCTGTAAAAAAAAGTTTAATAATATCGAAGTTGATGAACAATGACCACAAAGGTACCTCATCAACTACATTTCTGGCATCTTCATTCGGACCAGGTAAATGGGTGATGATGTTAGCGCAGGAACTCTGACGTTTCTGTGCGGTAAAAGATCGGCATCACTCCAAATAGTCTCTCCATCTTTGCCCAGCTCGAAGTTCTCCTCTACTATCAGGTTGTCATCAGGATGTACATCAAATTCATCTTCTTGGTCGTCGCCATTTGTCAACGTAGGATCATCTTCATCACTCAAAAATCAATCTTCTTCTTCTCAATCTTCATCTTCATCAGAAAAAAATATTCACTGGACTGGTACTCATGGTTCATGACGCTCTCCACTTCCCGTCTAATCTCTTCATCAGTGATGAAACGTGGGCTGTATGCCATGGCTGAAACAATGCAAGTGGGTTCAACTTCTTTCACACAGAACCAAAGCAGGAGGTAAAATGAACAAGAAAAATAAAATAATCGACTTTGAAGTAAAACTGGAAGAATGACTATAAGATGATGCTGAGTCATATTGATTCCAACAGCAAAAAAATAATGCTATCAACTCGGAAAAAATATGAAGAAACTCTGAAAATAATACTAGCAAATCAGACAACGTCGGGTCATATTGACCCAGACCACGTTTTCTCTCACTATTTTCAACAATGGCAAGGATACTCACCTCTGAGCATGGTTCCTTCCTTATTGACATCTGCAGGAAGACTGGTTTGACAGCTACTCAACACCCCAAGCCCCTCCCACTGCTCCCTTATTACGCATGCGCGTTTCACCAATTTTTGGGTCATTTTGACCCGCACGTTGTCTCTGGAAGGTTAAGATAGTCGTTGCGATATAATATCACACCTTGGCAGAAGTATATTAGGTATAACAAGGGTGCAACTTCTTGTATCACTTGTTGTGCAGTGTTTGTGGCCACACTGTGTACAATAAGCATATTGGGGATAAGAGCAGACTCCCCTGCAAGACCTTCGTCGAGTCCAATCCGTTGCTATACATCACAAATATAACAAGAAATCAGTGTACTGCTCGTGAAACGTCGGGTTTGATTGATTCATACCGGTCCACACGGCAGAAATCCCATTTCGCGCGTTTGATCTGTGTCTTTAGCGTGTGCGTTTATTCGAACGTTGCTCCGAAAAACGAAGGGAGGGTGGGAGAACTCGAAAGAAAACAAGTTAGCTCGATTCGAGTTGACAGTGTTGATAAATTATTAATTATGAACCGCTCAGAGCTGTTGAGTGGACGCGAAGGCTTTTTATTATGTTGCAAAGCAGTGGCAGCGCACGAATACACATTGCAGACAATATTATACAATTAATAAAAGATTACTACTGTCATCATCGCACAAAAAGGTTCATTCATTTTTTGGCAACAGAAACGGTGAAGGGTATCTTTTCGCTCTGGTTACGTTTTTGCGACTGATGGGTAAGTTTTCGCTCGTCGAACGTTTAGGCAGTGACTGACGACCCAAGGAATATTCTAAAAACCAACGCCAACATTATATGAAACTTGAACACGAATATGACAGAAAAAAAACGTGAAATTTCAGAGTCTTTGGGTAGAGCATGTGTACAGGTATAAGTAATTACGTGAGTCTACATTATTGTACAACCACTAATTCGATACTAGGTACGAGTCCATATTGCTTCCGAGTCTGCGAAGCAGCGGAAGCCTTGTGTTCACTTTCGTGAGCCAAAAAATTTTTGTCTTCAGAAATCAAAATTTCCACTTGCATTTTGCGTTTCAAAGCCTACTGAACAAATTTGGTTCCGTGTCTGTCGGTCTGTGAGTCAGTCTGTCCGCATTTCCTTGTTACAGCCATAACTTCCACGATTTTGAATTGATTCAGCTCAAATTTTGAGGGATGGTGCGGATAAGGCCCCTTGAGGTCCCATACAAATTTCAACATGATTGATCCAGCGGTACGCCCTGCGCATGCGCTAACGTTAAATTCAACAAACACGCATAACTTTCACAATTTTGATTCATTGACTCAGCATGATCAGACCCTCGGTGCGCTCTGCGCATGCGCTGGCGTGAAATAGATTCAATTTCCTTGTTACAGCCGTAGTAACCAAAGATTTCACCCAATTTCAATGTAATTCTCAGGGATTAAGCGGGTAGGGCCCATTGAGGTCCCATATAAATTTCAACATGATAGAGCCAGCGGTTCGCCCTGCGCATGCGCTAACGTGAAATTCTTCAAACACGCATAACTTTCGCAATTATGTATAATGGACGTAATGTATTATGGACGTAATGTTATGTAATATGTATATTTCATGTAATGTTATGTAATGTTATGTTATTTAATGTAATGTTATGTAATATGTATATTTCACGTTATGTAATGTTATGTAATGTAATGTAATGTTATGTATTGTAATGTAATGTAATGTTATGTTATTTTGCTTCCGAGTCTGTTCTATTTTATAATGGGTCACTCTGATTGTGACGAGGAAGCTCCTGTGCCATCACCTTGGCAGTGTATTTTTTCACTGTGTTCTACACAGACGTCACCCTGCACGTAGATTAACCTGTTCCACCATATTTGGAAGAATCCAAATGTTCTAGAAAGAGGAAGATGAAGGACAGAGAGATTGAAAATAAGCCTCAAACCTCAAAACAATGAACAACGTTCCGATATCATGATAAATACATAAAATGTATTTATCGTTTATTTTATGTATTTCTCTGTGTGTAACATTAGCTTTAACATCCTAGCTGGTCGACAATTGCGTGGAATGGATAGTTTCCGCATAAATCGGACGTAAAACGGCCTAAATAGCGTTTTCTGCACTTTTTGAGGATTTTTGGCGGGCTCCAGCGGCTGAACTAATAGCCACAGAACGAAATGTGGGATATGTCTAACTTTGTACATAGGGGAATTCTCGGTAAAACGCAGTTTCCGAGATAAAGGCAAAAAATCAAAACAAGTTCCAACATTTGCAAGTTTTTGGGGAGGGAAAACGTGTTTCCGCGGGCCAAATTGGATGGGGCAAACCTCAGATTCGTGTTCAGCGACCCAAAAAAACATAGAGGGTGAAAATCCGCCGAAAAATTCCTCTATCAAACCCCTCGTCCTAAATTGTACTTGTGGTTATATAGCGTTTCCAATTCAAATTCAACCTTTTCCAAACCAAATTCATCAACCTTTTCCAAACAAAATTCAACTTTTGCCAAGTCAAATTCAAAATTTTCCCTGTCAAATCAAACCTTTTCCATTTCAAATTCAACTTTTTCAATTTCAAATTGAACCATCCCCAGCTTCAGCAAAAAATATAAATTTTAATATAGGTACTGAATTGTGTACCCCATTTTTGAGTGTAAACTCCCTCGCTATTTCGTATGACTTCAGACGTGGTGCGTTCGATTAATCAGATGGTTTGATGGGCAGCGAAATAGGCATTAAAGAAGTGATTTTCTTTGTACAACACGAAGAATTCGCAAACAGCAAAGTCATGTTTCTCACTTCGGTTGAAGATTCGCAAAAGGAAAATTTTAAATTGTAACGAAAAAAATAAATAAATAAATAAAAACACATACCTAGTACTTGCATGGAACCAGTAAAGCGTTGTTCAATTTAAGCCTTAAATAATGCAACAAGTAGTTAGTAATGGGGTTCACAGTTCAGTGGATTAAAATTCATATTTTTTGCTGAAGTCGGGTTGGATTTGAAATGGAAGAAGTTGAATTTTAAGTGGAAAACGCTGCAAATCCCTGCACAACGGTTTATTATTTTGTACAGAATACCCTTCTGTTACAGATCACAGCTCTCTGTATGTATAGTCCGTCTATATATTATAATATGTGCTATTCTATACATATTATGTAGATCGCAGACCCTCCGCAGGTTAGTACCTAACCCCGTACTCGTTACTAGGTACCTATCTAAATCACGAGTTAAATGTTACTGAAATAATTCTGTAGATGACAAGCAGTAACTAAAATAGCAAAAAGAAACGCAAATAATGAAGTTCTGAAGGAAAACTGTTGAGGTGGAGTGAAACAGATGCCCCTTCTCAGTAGATCACTGTTTTCTGTGGTCAGTACCTACCCTCGTGGTCAAGTATAATGAACCATTTGTGTAATAACTTGCCCATCAATAATACTTCAACGGTTGTTCAAGTTGCAAAAGTACCGATCAACAAAATCCAGCCCCTTCTTGGTAGATGAACCGTTGTGTAATAATTTGCCGTTGTGTAATAATTTAACATTGTGTAATAATTTACCCATCAATAATACTTGAACGTTTCTTCAAGTTTCAGAAGTCCCTACCAACAAAATCCAATAGTCCATCACTTATCACATGAAATAATATCGCAGAACATCCAACTCGACTTCATACAGCCATCCTTGATTATAATCAGGTGCTCCCTAGTGATGATATCCAGGCCAGATTTGTACCGTTTGATTCACGATCGTGTTGACGAAGCTTTTTCGTGCACACGAACGGCTGGACGTACAATGCTCCGGGTCGTCTCAACAACCCATACCCTTCTATCGAAAGTTTTCGAGCTACGGCGTTCTGAAAATGTCAACGCAAATTTTTAACCCGTTGGACAGCAACGCCGAGCTTCGAGGACCAACTAGACCACGAACGGAACCTATAACCCGAATTTCATCAATTTTGTTTCATGGTAACTAAGAAAAGTGGCCAGCACGGCTTACGGCGGACAGACAGAAATATTTTTATTGCATTTTCGGATTCTACATACCTTGAAACGTAAACCATCAAATTTTGAGGGGGGTTAAAATTTTTTTTTTGAGCTCGATCCCAAAGCTATCGAAAATAATAACCCAAAGGTTGAATTTGGTTTGGAAATAGTTGAATTTGACTTGGAAATGCTATACACAATGAACATCTCTGATTGATGATGGGTGAGGTAACCTAAAATTAATTTTAAATTCACATGATCCGTCACTGACTATTCCTTCAAGCTCCTTTGCACCTTCGGAAAACAATCGATATTACAGAGTGTGCATATAATATTACAGGTAGCGATTGTATTTGACATTCTAGAATTCACGTCACGGTCTCCGCCAACATCGATGTTCAGAGGGATACAAGTGGGTTTCGAGTTATATCTCATTTCAGTGGATCACGTCGGTAAGGCCTGATATTCACATGTTGAATAACTTTTATCCAAAAGGGAGTCTTCTTCTGGTGAATTACGGCTCCCGTTTCCAGATGTACAGACAACACGGTGGAATACCAACGTCCGGGGGGCCGACGGTGTACGTGAAATTCGTACAAGCCTCACGCACCGCCTCACGATAACACGCACATCGGAGTCACTTACAAAGGAGGTTCTCCGCCCCTGGTGGGAATTGAAGGGATATTTCTGGACTTTCAGGATGATATTTGGAGAAAAAGTTCGGTATGGGATATCTCATCGGGATGAGATATTGGTGTCTTATAGTCAGGAAAATGTCTACCTGTTGCATCAAATACCTTTTACTTTACGTTCCGGCGGTCAATGAAATACAACGACGCCGAGTTATGGAATCGTGACGCCAACTCTCACAGGCTGTGACATGTGAAATATTTGAATCGAATATTTCAAAAAAACCACATGTAGCATTTTCATGATTTTTGAGAAAAACGAAAATACTGTATAACTCCACCATATTGAGAGATAAAAATCAGCAAAAAATTAATTTATGTAAACCAGTGGTTTTCAAATTCACTGTCAGTCGGCCTGCAGGCTCATGACCGGCCGTCTTGGAATTCTATTGTTTACGGCAGTCGGACTGCAGGCCATTTCTTCGTTTGTATTGCTGGTTGGTTTGCGGACTGAAGCGCGGACTGATGTGAAAATGGACAACAAACCTCAGTTTATTTCCGGATTTATAGGAAGTTATAGGAATCAACCGTGTCTATGGAAGATTAAAGATGAAAATTATTCTAATAAAAGAATGAAGGACGAGGCCTACGGTATACTTTTGGACTTCCACAAAAAAAAAGAGAGAGTCCTCTGTCCTCTCCCTCTCCGCTGTAGAAGTTTATTATTCATCCCTAATTTTTGGCGGAAACTGATAATGAAAATCAGTTGTCAGAGTTCTTAATTTAAAGTAGTTTCGTTGCTCTGTTTTCTGTTATCTATTTTTTAGTTCTATTTCATTCTGTTCTATTTAATATTGTTATTCGATTTTATAAACTCATTATAACATTTCGAAATTTGTTAATTCAGATTTTTCATTATATTTCATAATTCTTCAATGTTACATGAAAATAAAAATAAGATTGCACCAAATCAGCTGATAATAACAATTATTTGACCGGTTTTCAATTCAGTGAAACGTGGTTGACCTGCAGTTTTGGATCAGTCGGCCTGCAGACCCAGTTTGCCGACTGAAGGCTGCCTGCAGGCAGTTGTCGCACAGTGTGTGGTGTCTTCAGGCACACATTACAGTTCAGTTCGGTCGCCTGCAGTTGGTCGACTGGTAGTGTGTGTCGGCCGTAGGAGATTGAGGCGACTGTTGAGGCAACCGCCTGCAGGCCATCGTATAGTGTATGGGGCGCTTTAGACTCCCCGCGGTCCGGCCTCTCACTTCCTTGCTGGCAGGTGGGCGTTAGACGTTAGACTACCGAAACGGTTCAGTCTAGCTCTGCGACGTTGAACGTTAGACTCCCGGCACAATCAACTAAGTCCTTATCTTAACAACTCACTTATCTTCTGAGCATCGAGTGTCATGGTTACGACATACAATGATGATGACAGCACATCTGGTAGGTGGCTGCGGTGGTCGTTTGGGCTGGCTTATTGTAACCCAGATGAAGTTGGCGATGGATTTTGCGATTGGGTTTTAGACAAGCCTACTGATTTGCCAAATGCTGATGAATATGTGCAATACCACCATGATATTTACGTATCTGACGATGCCCTTTATTCACCATATCTGAGGGCTTGCAAATCGGCTGACTTGACAAGAACGACCAATGCTTGAGAATCCTTTCATGCCTATTTCAACGAAGATTTTAACACAGAACATCCCAACATCTATGTCTTCTTTGAAGAGCTCATTGAGGTACAAGCGGAAGTATATTTATGCAAAACTCGAGTCACTGGCATTAAACCACACCCGGACACCAACTGCACAACGGATCAAAGGGCAAGAGTGGATAACTAGACTGATAGGTATGGCAGAAGGACGGCGGAAAAATTTCACTTTATAAAAATATATCCAAAAAGTGTCTGAAAAACTTTCTCATTTTGAATAGGTAGATACCTACCAAGTTGATGATTGATATTATGTACTGTTATTGTTATGTACTTTAGGTGAGACAACTATAAAATTCGTGTAAGTAGGCTTTTTTTTAATTTGACGATGTGGCTCTTGCCACTGAATTCGGGGGACGCAGTGAGCAACCTCCTCGTGGTGTCCCCTGGGCTCGGAAAATAGCTCACAATAGGTGACAGGAAATCTAATGACAATGAAATGTTTTCGGGTGTCTAACGCCATTAGGAGTCTAACGCCCTAGCTTGGGATAGGACAGCCCCGGGAGTCTAACGCCATTAGGAGTCTAACACCCTAGCTTGGGATCGGACAGCCCCGGGAGTCTAACGCCATTAGGAGTCTAACGCCCTAGCTTGGGATCGGACAGCCCCGGGAGTCTAACGCCCGACTTTTCATGGCCAGGGAGTCCAACGTCCTATCCCGTTTGACGTTCGGGATCGCGTCAGAGCCACTCTTCGTTGGTCGTTGCGCGTTGCCTATTCAGTTCGTCGGTATTTCGATTTTCGAGGCCATGTCAAATTCGTCGGGTCAGAAAACCAGGCAGTATAAAGAAGAGTGCATCGAGCATGGATTTTCTTTCGTCCTCATCGATGTTGTTCAGAGCCTCAGTGTCCTATGCCATACTTTGCTTAGTAATGACGTGATGCGACCAGTCCGGCTCAAGAGACACGTCACGACTGCACACCCTGCTTTAGTAGGTAAGCCCAAGGCGTTTTTCGTAGCGACAAAAACCAGCTTGAATAACATGAAGCTTGATAGTACCGGAAGGTTCTAGCGGTACAACCAGAAACTCTCAAATGAGCCACTACCATCCATCGCACTAGTTTTGAGACAATGTGACAAGGGCTTTGCAGCGTTTTTCTATTACTCACAGTCTCGAGAATTCGGAGAATTCGTCTTGGTCTCCGTACCCCTGAAAATTCATCGAACGTCTGCATCATTTCTTCTTCCTAACACCTTATTCCTGGCCATAATGCGCCACGCTTTCTCCACGTGTGAAATTTTCCCGATGGAATTTATTCTTCTTTCTAGCTTCCACTGCATCGCGTGTTTTATATTTGCTGACGCGTACCGCCACACTTTCATCTTGTTGCTGATATCAGTAGAGGGGAAATGTGACTTCTGGCGCAGGGGCCACCCGGCAATACCTGTAATACTAAACACGCAACGCACAGCACGGTTTTTTTCCTCGAAAAATTTACAATTTTTTTAGTGATTACCTACGAAAATTTTAATAATTTTCGAAAAGTTATACAATTTACGAAATTTATGTAAATTTTCTGAAAAATTTCATAATTTTCGAAATGTCGTAAATTTTCGAAATCTATGAAAATAGCGGCACGAGCTTATTGGCACAAAGGGGCTGCGAGACCGGCTGTTTAGACACAGGCTTCTTCCAAATCTACTCCGCACCAAGACATAATTTAGGAGCAATTTCCTAAGCAGCTTTGTGGGGATTTTAACGCCAAGAACCACCGCTGGGCATCGCAGACAAGGTATAGAACTCTTGCCAGAGCTCTTAATGTCAAATTCATCCCAAATTTCAGCATCGTAGCTTGAATCACGATCTATGGACGAATTTTTCGTGCCTAATAATTTTGGCAGGCTATATTTCGTATTTTACCTACGTTCAGCGTCAGCTTCTTCATATATATTTTCTAAGATGTACGATCAATACACTATTCTTAAATCATTTTCTCATTGGTACCTACAAAACAACTAATATTCGTTATAGCCATATGATACGATTGATGTTTACAAAAACCTCGCTGGCGTAAAATTAAGTTAATTTATAGCCACGTAGTTCGATAATTTGATCTCAACTTGCATTCAATTTACCGTTCAACTTTCATTTTCAACATGGGATTAGGATCGAATTTCGAGTCGTAAGATGTTCAAATCAAAAAGTGAGTGAAAATAGGTGAGGGGTGTTCTTTAGCTGTGCCCCCCAACTTCGGAGCAAAATTACTCCGGTAACATAGAAGGTATTTTCAAGTTTGGTTAGTGATTTGGATTCGTCTGAACCTCCTTTTTCAGTGTATGAATACTATAATTCGATTGAACGGGAGAATCACGGTTTTGTGAGCACTTGAAAAAAGTGGGGGGCACAGCTAAAGAATTTCCCTACCGAAAAACTTTAGCTGTGCCCCCCACGGGCCCGATGGCTTTAAGACACCCCTTGTGATGAAGTTCAACCTTGTGAATTGCTTTTAAGAATGCCCTAGAGCCATCGCGCGAGGCCGGTGTGCAAACAAAACAGAGGATAGTGTAAGGTTCGAATAGAGATTGGGCTCAAGTTCCAAGTTGGACTCAGTGGCTGTGCCCCGCACTTTCAAAACAAAGAACACCCATGTGTTCGAAGGAATGTTATCGGGAGCTCGACCAGTAAAACTTGCCTACCTTCAGTTGCGATTCATCCTCTCAACATGAAACTCGAAACCCTTTACGAAATTCTTAAGAGTGATTTAAGTGCGGTTTCCTTTTTTCAAGAGCAAGGACTCGTCGTGCAGAACCGGAGTTGTCCTGTTTGTAGTGCAACAATGAATATACGTGTCCGTGCCGACCGGTTCAGTTTCTCCTGTAAAGAGACGTGGGGGGCACAGCTAAAGTTTTTCGCTAGGGAAATTCTTTAGCTGTGCCCCCCACTTTTTTCAAGTGCTCACAAAACCGTAATTCTTCCGTTCAATCGAATTATAGTATTCATACACTGAAAAAGGAGGTTCTGACGAATCCAAATCACTAACCAAACTTGAAAATACCTACTATATTTCCGAAGCCACTAAGCATTGAAAATGGGGGGCACAGCTAAAGAACACCCTAGGTGAGAAATGTATAGCTGGATACTTTTGGTACACACTTTTGATACGCACACTTTTGGTTGGAGGTGTACCAAGACCCCTCCGGTGCCCTCGGTAGAGGTGTTCAGTACGTAGGTATCCGCTTAACCGTCACCGACGAACGCACATCCTTCATTGCGTTCCATGTGTCTACTTGAGATTTGACGTTCGGTAACTACAGTTTCTGCTGCCGCGTACAATTCAAATCACGGTGAGGCCTGTTCCATATATATGTATAAGATCGACCTTTAGCGAAGGTACCGTAGGCCGTACATAGCACTTTTCTTAGTTACCATAAACCAAAATTAATGAAATTTGGTTTGTAGTACCCGTTCGGGGTCTAGTTGGTCCTCGAAGCTCGGCGTCACTGTCAGTCATCTCTAAGGGGTGAAAATTGGGGTTGACATTTTCAAAACGACGTAGCTCGAAAACTTTCAATAGAAGGGTATAATTGTTTTCAAATTTTTAAAATGATCTTGAACTAAAAAATTTTTTAAGACAACCCGCAGCATTAGACGTCCAGCCGTTCGTTTGCACCGAAAAGCTTCGTCAACATGATCGTGAATCAAACGGTATAAATCCGGCCCAGATATCATCACTAGGAAGGACCTGATTATAATCAAGGATGGCTGTATAAAGTCGAGATGGTTGTTCTGAGATATTATTTCATGTGAAAAATGATGGATCTTTTGGATTTTGTTGATAGGTACTTTGCAACTTGAACAAACGTTGAAGTATTATTGGGTAAATTATTACACAACGGTTTATTATACTGTAAGAACAATTATCGATACTGTATACGAGACGTGTGGTTCGAGGCTGTATTTTGTATAACAAGCAAAACAATAATGAATTTGTCGTATCTCAGGTAAACACACTATTCATCAAAACCTACCAACAGTTATCATATGACCTTACACTGCTCCTCCCCTCCCCTTAGCCTGTCCCCAGGCTGCATAATGTCCGCCTTCACCAAACGATTCACATGCAGCAAGCGACACACCTTGCCTAACTGCACCTGGAAGAGAACGTCATTCTGCCTCTTCTTTATGACCCATGGCCCTGTCCAAGCAGGTTGCAACTTTGGACTAAGGGCACTCTTTCGCTGCGGATTGTAGACCCAGACCCAATCACCTTCCTTCAGTGGGGTACCTCGCGCATGTCTATCGAAGCACTCCTTCTGCGTACGCATCTTCAACTGGGCTTCTCTAGTTGCAAATTCGCGAACCTGCTCCAGGTGGCTTCTCAGGTTCAGTACATATTCAGTCGAAGGCACTTGGACCTTCTGTGGTGGTCTCACGAGGGTTTCAGGCAATCTCAAATCCCGACCATATACCAATTGAGCTGGAGATAACCCCGTAGTCGTATGAGGAGCTGACCGATATGCCAAAAGGAATAGCGGGATTTTTTCGTCCCAGGCAGTTTGACTTTGGTTCGCAAAGAGTGCCAGGTGCTTTGTGAGGGTTCTGTTCAGCCTCTCGACTAGTCCCGCCGACTGGGGATGTAACGGAGTGGAGCGCGTGCGATGAATGCCAAGCAGATCCGACACTTCTTTGACCAGTGTGGACTCAAAGTTCCGTCCCTGGTCAGTGTGGAGCTCCAGCGGGACTCCAACCCGGCTAAACACCTGGTCTATAGTAAGAAACAACATTCTAACTCGTTCACTTTGGCCTTAATGAACAATGTTTCCCCCTTTGACCATACAGTACTTACATACAAAGGCCTATCCTCTCGAGCCTGGGTTTGGCCCTGCACCCTGGCTCCCTTTAGTTTTCCGGTGGCTGACGATAGTGTTGTTTGGGACACTTGGCTTGTGTGTGTCCTCCCTGGCCACAATCCCAGCACTCCCAGCACTGTCGCTTGTTCGATGAGGATTCAATCAGCTGGGCTCTCGTTAGTGCATCTTGCACTGATATCGGAGCTGACGCTGCCAATACTCGACGGACATCTTCATCAGACAGCGCTTTTAGGAATGCCCTCACTCCCATCTGATCTCTGCAATGATCTGGCCAACCTGGTGAGGCAAGCCGAGCCATTTTTTCTATATCTGTTGCCAGATTTACAAGTGACTCACCGAGCTTCTGACGCTGGGATTCCAATTGGGTTTGCCACTTTGGGGCTAAATTTTGTTGGCCAAAACGTTTATCCAGCGCCATGGTAAGGGGCTCCCACTGGGTACGTTCATCAGGCGAGAGAGAATATTCAGTACGCTCAATGCTGGCCCTCTGAGCGCAATAGCCAGCTTTAGAGCTTTCCTGGGTTCATCCCAGCCATTTGACAGTGCTGAAACTTCCACATGGCTCTTATATTCTTGCCAATCAGCTTTGCCATCATACGGGATAAGTGTACTCTCATGGACCACCAATCCTTGGCCAAAATTATTCAGCGCGGCTGTGGAATTTCTTGGGGTATGCATTCCTTGTAAGTGGGTGTTCTCCTCCCTCAATCGAGCGATTTCTAGGTCTTTCAGCGCAACCTCCTCCCTGAGGCGAACATTTTCACCTAGTAATAGCCGCAGTTCTTCTTGCGAACCATTTCCCTGAGCTGGTTGCGTTACTATCAGTCTTTGATGCTCCCGTATGTTTTGCAGAGTTTCTTCAACGAGTGCTAGTTGAGCCAATACGTCTACTGCGACAGCAGGCGGTTCTAGCCTACTTGTAGAAGGTACGGGAAGGTCGTGACCTTGTTCGGTACCTGTTTGTGTGGACTCCGTACGAGCTGCCTGAACTTGAGCTCTCGTTCGTGGCATGATCTGCTTCTCCTTCCTTCGTCGATCCCGGACGAGCCCCCAAATTGTAAGAACAATTATCGATACTGTATACGAGACGTGTGGTTCGAGGCTGTATTTTGTATAACAAGCAAAACAATAATGAATTTGTCGTATCTCAGGTAAACACACTATTCATCAAAACCTACCAACAGTTATCATATGACCTTACAATGCTATCTACGTAGATATATGCAGCACCTGTACAGGTAAATTGTTACACAAAGATTTATTATTTGCCTTATGCTACATGAATAACTACAAATAAAATTAATTATTGAATTTGTATAAAGCTTTAATTCCGGTGCCGGCTCCAATACTCGATTTAGGGGTTTTAGGGGTTTGTCATCTTTTTTTCTTGGGGGGAGCTCGAGGGTACTGACCTCAGAAAACAGTGATCTGCGCAGAAGGGGCATCTATAAAGGTAAATAATAATCCTTTGGGTAATAATTTGCAGCGTTTTTTTCTATTGCATTTTCGGATTCTACGTACCTTGAAGCGTAAACCATCAAATTTTGAGGTGGGAGGGGGGGGGGGTTAATTATTATTATTATTATTTTGAAGTGTATTCTGTACAAAATAATAAACTGCTGTGCAGGGATTTGCCGCGTTTTTCATGCTCGATTCCAAAGGTTCATTATAGAAAATAATCAAATCCTAAAATAGCCTATTCTGCACTTTTCAAAAACCTAATTCGATGTTGTTTGTTTCTTCTTTAACCTCAAATTCCGGTCTCCAGTAATAATCTATAACCATAGATCAGGAGGGTTGCCGAAACAGTGTCAGAGTAAATAAAGAGCAATAAAGTGGTCAAATTTGCGTTTCTATCAATTGAAAACCATGGAAAATGTAAGATAATCAGTGAAAATTTGCTGATACGGCCATACTGCATACCTTGAACGTTTCGCAACGCACTCGGTTTTTGGTAACTGTTGGTTTTATAAACTGAGAGGCCCTGGGCTCCCTTGCGGAGTAAAATGAATTAAGCCAAGTAATTCGAAGTGGTTTTATAATAATTTTCGGGAATTCCGTCTTTTGTCCATTTGGGGGAGGGAATCGTGGAATATTATCCTTAGTTACTCAAAATAGAAATTTGAACAAAAAATTGTTGAACTACTACTAAGTACCTACTAGAACTGTGATTTGAGTGTAAATGACATTGAGGGCAATTGCCTAGGCTATGTTGAAATTACCTCAGAATCCCTGAGTTTCATCTCGAATCCGCGGATTTCTTCGAGCGTCATCTTCGGTATTCTAACTTCCCGCCATCTTTAAAAGGAAACCATCCCACCATGAGGCGACGGTGCACGAATGGCTGGACGTTTATCCTATGTTGGAAGATTGGGCCGATCCCTCGCTGTTATTTATGATAATCAAACCTTAGGAGGGAACACACACGGATATTAAACGACCCTTATAAACCCATGCCACACTGGTTAGTAGCAGTAGAGGAGGTTGGCTCTGATGTGGAAGGACCTGGAGGCTCAGCAGCTGCTCCCAACGAATATTCTGAAGGAAAGCTTCCCAGCCCATCGCTACAGCGTTGCCAATTCGTTTTGGGAGTGCTGCAACACCGCATTCACCCTCTGACCAAGGACGCTGAAAATTACCTCCCACCCCCAACTGGGAAGCGACAGAACGCATGGATAGTATATGAGGGAGGGGAGCATCCATGATAAGAGCCGGCAACTGTCCTTTCACTACCTGCCCAGAGAGTGGTTAATAAAGCCAGAGCCCCTATTTTGACGCCCTTTTTTAAAATCGTTGAAATTTATAAACAATTTTGCTCGCTCACTTTACAAGTTATAACTGCGTTCATTGAATTTCATGATTTATTAGCGTTCCAAAAATCCCCCTACGTAAGGCATTTTGTTTAAAAAAATTTTGGCCCAATTTAAAATGTTATTTTTGTTCAAATCTGATGAATTTTTGTGATCGGAGTTGACGTAGGGGTTATTTCCAACTAATATAGTGAATTTTCAGTTTTTTCCAGAACTGTAAGTAAATCATATCCTGAGAAAACTTGAAAATAGTGTTTAACACAGGGTCTGCAGGCCCTTAACTGTACTGAACTCTTAGGATTGCCAATCTTGTCGTTTTTTATTTCAGAAATGTCTTCCGGCTCAGCTAAATTGAAGGGCAAAGAACCCCAGGAAGAAGACGACATGAGAGCTTCTGAGGCAGAAACTGTAGCATCAGTCGAACCCAAGCGCTCGGACGAGGATGAGAAGAAGTCACAAATTGCCTCAAAACACCGGCCACTTTTAGAAGGAATGAAAGTACTTCTTGTCATCACAGTTCTATGGACTTCGGAAATCGTCAGTTTCGCCATTCCGGTCATCCGAGATAAGTTCATTGACCAAAATTTTCGATACTACGATATCGCAACAGTGGAGACGGGTACGCGTAACTTCCTCGGGACCGTAACGCTGATCTCGATGATGAGCCTGGGAACCGTTCTGACGATGGTGATCAAGATACCCGTTTTGAAAATCATCGAAAGGCTCAAGTTTTGGATCATGTTCGGAGGCCTTGCGTGCAACCTCGGCAGCGCTGTTTTCGGGATTCTGCTTGTGACAACAAACAGCAAAACCGTTGCCATCGTCATGACGTGGCTGGAAATTGGCTGGAACACTGTCCAACCTCTCAGGTAACAATTTTGTTTCTTCTCTAGAAAATTACTCTTAATTAACATATGATTCAACACACAGTCAACACTTCCCGTGAGTGCAAGACCAATATTTTGGTTTGTTATTCTGTGAATAAAACACCTATGTATTCGCTCAGCAAAAAATTTTTACAACACCCCCTCAAAATTTTTTCTTTTCCGTTTCAAGGTGCGTAGATTCCAAAAATGCAATGTCCGTCCGCCGTCCGCCGTCCGCCGTACGCCGACCGCCGTATCACGTGTACCATCTTCATTTTTGGTCTAAAAAAGTCGTTCTTTCGCACACATGCTCCATTTAGGCCCTAGTTGTGTCCCGAAACTTTTCAGCCCGATCCAGGGGTGTTATGAGTGAAAATGTGTATAAATAAAAATAGGTACTTTTTGTGTTTTAGTGACATGTTAGTAACATGAGCTTTTGAGGTACCGTTTTCCATATTTTTGGGGACGAGAAAACCGAATATGAAGTCGATTCTGACCAAGGAATGGACAGTAGTTGAGGTTGTACCAGATGTTCAGCTCCCAAAATTGATTTTTTATGAGTCAAAAACCTGCGAAATCGTCTGAAATCACCATCAGTCTGTAGAGTAATACTAGGAAAAGTGTCAACAGGTGGATCAAGACGATTAAATGGCACTATCAATGATCAAAGATAGTTTTGGAAAAAAAATGAGCGTACCTACCTAATTCGTATTTTGGGGGCCAAAATTGGTGGAAACAATCAGAAATAGCTATTTCAATTATTTCACATGAAAGAAACAACAAATGAAAAGCCAACATTTCTGTGGGTATGACCAGTAGAATAATAAACCCATGTGACCAGGACTTTGCAGCGTATTGGTTTATATTTTTAATAATGAACCTTTGGAATTGAGAATGAAAAAAAAAAAAATAAAATAAATTAACCCCCTCAAAATTTGATGTTTCCGTTTCAAGGTATTAAAAATCCGAAAATGGAATTAAAAAAAAAATTCTGTCCATACGCCGTATTTCACAATTTTCTTAGTTACCCTGAACCAAAATTGACGAAATTTGGTTTGTAGGTCCCGTTTCGGGTCTAGTTGGTCTGCGAAGCTCGGCGTTACTGCTAGTCATCTCTAAGAGGTGAAAAACTTTATACAGAAGGGTATGGGTTTTTTACGTTTTTGAATTGATCTGAAAGTAATGCATTTTTTGAGACCACCCGGTCGTTTGGTACGAAAAGCTTCATCAACATGATTCTATGAAAATGTAAGAAGTTCAGTCGGGTGTTCTGTGATACTATTTCAATTGAAGAATGATGGATCTTTTGGATTTTGTTCACGAATAACAACATAATAATGATTGAATTAATGAATTCCGCGCTATTTAAAAAAACTCTAATTCCCGGGCCGGCTCCAGTACGCGATTTAGGGCTTCCCTGGGGGGAGTTCGAGGGTATGACCCAGAAAACAGTGGTCCACGCAGAACGGGCATCTATACAGATAAATTATGAACCGCTGTGTAATCATTTGCAGCGCTTTTTTTTCCTTTGCTTTCAAATCTCGAGTTCAAGTGAATTTCTTTAACAGTACTGTCGTGAGTCCCTCCCGGAACTCCAACTCCGTAGACTTAAGTTCTCGCTAAAACAACCCGTAGAAATAAGTTACTGGCAATAAACGGTAAGAGTGGGGCAACCGACGCAGGATCCGGTACACAACCTGGAGCCCCACCACCAGGGTGGTGGCTTCAGGGTCTATATAACCCCGGATCCTGCGCCATTTTCGCCATTCTACGTCTCCTCTAGCTGCTGGCTACTCTCTCTCTATCCTCAACCTCCTCTCTTCAAATTCACCTCTTAAATTCTAACACCAATCATTCCACAGTAAAATCACACTCACACATTTCATCAGAAGTAGGTGGAGGTCTCGCCCTTAACCAATCCTGATGAAATACACTGCACGCTCGGTGGAGGTCCGCCCTTAACCGCACACACACTCTACACAAATTCACTATTAAATTCACTCACACATACACTTCATCAGGATTAGGTGGAGGTCTCGCCCTTAACCAATCCCGATGACATACACTACACGCTCGGTGGAGGTCCGCCCTTAACCGCACCAACATACACTCTAAATTCGCACACACACATAAATTTAGTCAGGTATGGTGGAGGTCTCGCCCTTAACCAACCTGACGAAATTTATCACACGCTCGGTGGAGGTCCGCCCTTAACCGCAAATCCAAACCACACACATCAAATTCATTCTTAAATTCACTCCTATCCAACATCCAACTACCTCCACCTCTCATGGTGAATTTTACATCAACCTAAATTCACCATAAGTACCTATCTTGGTTGCCCATCTGCCCTTAAATATACTGGCGCCCTATAAATGGCGTTGACACCTAAAAAGCGTCCAATACGCAGACTGGCGAGTCCATCATTGAAATCTCATTGCTCAATCCACATTTTTTGCGAAACAACACCTCACAAGAAAAATATATCGAGAGGTGCACAAGCCGCACGGTTTGGGCGGATACACACACAAACATCCACACCTCTTTGCGTTTTATATAATAGGGTGTGATTTTGTGCGAAATAACAATAAGTGATTTTCGTTCGACAGGTTCTGGTACATATTTCATCAGAAATTCCCCATCTCCATGAGATGGTCTCACTTTCTTGTATCTTGGAACTTACTGGTGACAGGCATTTTCACGTGCTTCATCTTGGTTCTGGTCAAGGAAGCAACACACTCGATTCCCCAGGCATTCTTCCTGTATGCGTTCGTCTCCTTCGCAGTCGCCGCCGTCGCTTGGTTAATCGGAACTATTCTCATCAAACGGCTTCTGAACCCCGCCAAAGGAGATTTGGAGACCGTGAGGAAAGTGTATGCACAAACTGAGGCATCAGAAAGTTTCGAAAGGAGACAAAGTTTCATCAGCATCGTCCTGTTTTTGGCGCTGATGTGTCCTTCACTGATATTTCCCATCATGTATGAAGTGATCAGTTTTGGCCATGCCGAGCTGACAGAAAAATGTCTCGAAAGCACGATAGGTGGGAACAGGTACAGGCCAGATCTGCTATGCAGTCTTGCGGTTCTGATCGTAATCGAAGTTCTGTACCAGTTCTTGAAGATAATCAGGAACGTGTTGACAGACTTGATTCTCATTGCTGTGTCCCATATCCTCGTAATCGCGTCTCTCATAGGCTGCATGTACATCCTTTATTTAACCAAGGACTTCAGAGCTAGGTCCCCAGAACCCGGCGATGCTACTATCAGTATAACCACTACTGACGAGGACTTTTATTTTGTCCAGTTAGGAAATCTATCCCCCAGACAGTTCAGAGGCGGATACTACGGTGTGGTGAGAGATCTCGGTGACGGAATCGTTCCAGTCAAAGTGGCGAACACAGTTACTGGTGAAGTAATTTTTGAAGACATCGTCAACCTTGAACCGTCCCAACACCTTTCGCTAAATGCTTTTAATTTTATGGAAATAAACGGGAAATTCCAGATATTTAAAATCCCAGCTCCTCCATTGACGCATCAGTTTAATATAAGATACTTCATCTCAAATGGGTTGGAAGAATGCAATGAATTTAATGAAACAGTTTTCAGAAAATACTATAATCCACGCACTACAAGAGGTTTGATGGTGCACGGTCGCTGCTTACCGTGTACATTAGTAATTATGACGCCCAAATTGATCTTCCACAAGCCACCAGCATATAACGAATCAATAATTATGGAGCACCCTTGCCTACCAAAAGATGACCCAATAACGCAAAATGGAAAGGTGTGTAATAAAAAGTGGAATTTGCGGTTCGCGAATCTGGGTTTGTACTGTAAGCTTGTGCATCCCGAATTGGACTGTAATAGAAAATTTGGTTTAGCTACCAAACCGAGTTCAGTTATTAACATCAGACTGTCACAATTTCGAACGTATTTCGCACCAACTCTTAGCTTGGGAAATGTCGTGCAGTTGAGGACAATCGGTGATGAGATTTTGATAGTTAGCATGTGCTTGTACGGTACAGGCCTCGGCATCGGATGGGTTGCGTATTTCCACTTCTTCTGGATCCAGTCACCGGTTAGGTGGAGGACCCTCTTCATCTTCGGTTTCTTCGCCATGATCTTCGCGGCTTCGTCTTTCACCAAAGATAATTTCACCAAGTTCGACGAAAACCCGGTATTCACCGTATTGGTCGTCGCCACGCTTTGTTTCCTAGGGCATTTGGCCGCGACTGTGCTGTTTGTGCTTAAATGGAGTCTAACATAGGGTCAACCTTGGCGTAGGTGTTGACTGTTAAGAAACGCGAAATAAACAGTGGGAACCTAACGATGTTATCATTTCTCGATTACGGCGAGAGACTACATAACACAGCCCCCCCCCCCCCGTAGATATACTGGGTATTACCTACATAATAGTTAGATACAATAGATATAATAGGCACCTAGATATTATAACGTACCTAAGTACGCAGGGCGAACAAAATTTAAGGCACACTCGAACAAATCCCGTATTTTAGTTAAGGGGGTTTTGAAGAATACCGCCCCAAACATCGGGGCTGAAATAAGCTTATGTAGCATCAGAAATGAGACATTAATCAGCGTTGAAAGATATGTAACTGTGCTGCATGTATTTATTTATGTTCAGATTATATACGTTTAAAGGCGTAATTGCAACCACGAAAATTGAGCACAAAATGCACATGTTGTGCGCGCTTGAAGAAATCGAGTTATGGGTCGATTCTCCATGAGTTTTGCGTAGAATCCAAATAAAGAATAAATGTAAATTAGAAGAAACAAAAAAATCTAAATAATTCGTGCGCGATGCACACGAGTGTATCTTTGTTTTAGACCTCCCGAAATAAGGGATTTATTCATGTACTAACTACACAATAAACATTAATATATAATTTATTATTAGGTATACATAGATACACATACACCTATGAAGACAGTAGGCACCCACGAACAATAAGACGATACCCAAACGGGTAAATCTGAGAATCTCTTTGATCTTGCTCAGGTTAAGCATCAATACCTGAGACTTATATTACGGCCAGTTTCACTATGGTTGAAACAGACTGTTATCGATTGGAGGTTTGAAACGTTGGTTAAGGCTAACGGTATCGTGGTGGGATTCGCCCACCATATAGAAGGCACTGGCCGTGAAAACTACTGACAACGTAGTAGTTCACGTGCTCCTGACTTGACGTGCATCGAGAATTTGTTCACATTTTGTTCACGTTTGTTTGGATTTTTTTGTAAACCGATGATTGTGTTGTTGAGCTAATTTACTCATTTTAAAGTTACTCTATCTGGATCAGATTATTGATATATCCACTGCGCGAGCGCTAATTCTCCGTGCTAATTTCTCACGATCCGATTTCTCCCAAATTGGGTGGGTAGTTGGTTTTTAGTGAAATGAACCAAAAATAGTACATAAAGGTATACCTATTCTATATCCATGGAATAGAATCAACTGAACCAAAAATTAATTTGAACTTGAACCTCCGAAACGCTTGTAAGTTTTTGAGTTCAAAAATAGCGGAAAATGGCCGAAAATCGCATAATGTCCACCTGAAGAAAGGGGGTTTCCCAAAATGCGCGCATAACGGTTTAGCTGCATGCCTGAAAGAATAAAGTAAAATTGTTTCACTCTCCCACCAATTCCAAGATACGAGAACGCTATGTGTCATTTTTAGTTATTAAACGTTGATTAGAAACTTTACAGTCATGCAGCGTGATTATATTACCGAATTCGTAATTTAAAATCGTTTACCTATTGTGTCAAACTGCCACCTTCTCTAATTTTTCTCAGTTTTACTGCATTTGTTCCGATTTCAGGTTTTTTAAATTGAAATTTTATTGCTGAGGTGTTTTATAAAACGAAAAAGCTAACTTCAACAACATGAATGACACGCCAAATCTGTGGTTCCATAACTTAAATCCCCTACGTACCAAAGATGTCACAGGTGGGGGTTTTTTCGCACCGAAAATGACCCTCATCCGTTCCCTGATTATAAATTATCATCGAATTACACCCCTGGGGAACGGGGAGGACGTAGGCGATTACGAACAAAAGAAGGATTTAAGCACATCAGCGAGAGCTGCAACCCCCCCGAAAACGCGCGATATTAATGGTTTCAGTCGAAACCCTGGGAATAATAAATCACCAATTTCGCAGCCTCTTCCACAACTCACCTCGCTCCGGACTCTTCACGCGGGGTTTGAGGGGAATTAGCGTGAAATTATACCCGTAATCCGAGAGGGAGTACAAACAATGCGACGAGCCTGCCATCTGTTGGACGATGTTTAATTTTCCACGTTCCGACGTCGCCCGTTTTGCGGTAGGGTTCGCTTTTGTTCGTGTCCGATTGATTCACAGTGTGCAGAAAAACCGCTGCAGTTTCGTCAGTGTCGTGATTCCCACTCGGAATCCACTCCTGTAATATTGTGCGATTTTACCAAATAAACGCGGAGAACGTCGAAATGGTAAACAACCCGGGGTTTCCCCAACCGCCATCCGCCTAAACCGACTGTAACGGCCGATCAGCAACCTACTCCACAAATATATAGGTATATGTATGTAAGCTGTCTATGTGGCTCCATTAATGATCGATTTTGAGGTGAAGAGGATACTGATTATAATATTGTTCTAACGATTTATGGTAGGTAGGAATTACATATTGAATCGAACCACATGAGAGGCAGATGTGAAGTGATGTATTCACCAACAGTCCTGCTTTCTGGGGCATCAGTCTTGCTTAAGATACCATCCGAATATTGATGGCTTGTTTCCCGGGATCAGATTTCGACCGATAAGAGGATTATAGTGGCCATTGGGGGGGAGGAAGCCCAGAGCGGTAAACGCTCATGTATGCAACAGGGATTTCGGGCAGAGCCTCCAAACCTGCTGCAACAGTGATGAGAAGGTTAAGGAAAGGGCGTTGCATTATTACGGTAGATCGTCCCGGAAGGGCGCCTTGGGCCGATGAGGCGAACATTAATATTGCAAAAGCGAACAGAACAGGATACCTACCAACCCTTTGGTGACCAATGGCCCGTCTTGTGGAAGTACTCTTCAGATCCACACTCTTCAATCTTGAAATTCGACAAAGTGGTGAGAAATCTTGTTTTTCGAACAAACACTAAACCCTTTAACTCAAACGAGCTATCTCCTTTTCTAAACAACACAATTGAAATTTCTTGTGAACTATTACAGTACAACCTTGATGTGTAATATACCTACCAAAGCGTAATTTCTAGATGTAGTTAGGGAATTACTTAGAGCCGGTTTCACCAACGCGGACTATCCAGAGATTAATCTCGGTCGAGATTTAAGCCATCGATTCTGAGACAAGACAGTTTCACGAACGCCTAATCTCGGAATAACTTGGGCTCAGGGGCGTTCGTCCATAAGGCCACTGCCCCGGCACCCAGAAACACAAAAAACTAAAAAAAAATGCCAACCATTTTGTTGTGAGTCCCTCCAGGAACCACTCCTCTACAGCTTAAGTTCTCGCCAAATATTCAACCGCGAAAGATAGTTTCTGTTAATAAACGGTACGAGTGGGGAGACAAGCCACAGGATCCAGGGTACACAACCTGGAGCCCTACCACCAACCCCTAACAGGGGGTTGGAGGGAGAGGGCTCACTTTCCTATAAAACCCCGGATCCTGCGCCTTTTTCTACATTCGACGCTTCCTCTAGCCGCTGGCTACTCTCTCTCTTCCTACCCTGCTCTCTCCTACAACCCAAAAAGATCCTAGATGACGGTGGTGGTCAGCCCCTAACCGCCTAGGCAAACTCTCCCAAAAGATTCCAGATGTCGGTGGTGATTCGCTCATAACCGCCTGGACACAACTTCCAAAAAGATCCTAGATGTCGGTGGTGATTCGCTCATAACCGCCTGGGCAATTCCCTCACACCACTGTGATGAATACACCAATTTTAAATTCATCACACATTTGTTCAGTTGGCATTCGAATTTCCCTCCTTATACTGTACCCTAGCATTTTTCAAGAAGTTCAACAACGACTCGACAGAGTTCTCTGGCTATGGATACTCGAGCATTTTATCGGAATATACTACACTAATCGATGTCTTGCAACCGAAATCGAAACCTACGCTTCTGAAACTGGCAGGTCCTGGGACCTGGTGTCGCCATGGTAACCGAGAAAAGTGGCCCGTCCGCGCAAGCTCAGTCGAGTAAAAATGTGGTTAGCCACGCCCCAGATGCTTGTCCTTCGATCTGTCCTCCCCTTAAAATTGTTATCACCCGCCATTCTGTTCCTTTATCCACAACTTGTAATTCGAAAAGCAGTATGACCGAAATCAATGGTGAATTAATGTTTACCAACGTCGTCATTTTGCTACTTCGGTACCTAGTGACTTTTAAACGCCCTTACCGTCGAAACGGCTGTTCTAAATGAAAAAAAGTATGGAATGAAAGTTTTAGAGCATCAGATTTTGCGTTAAGCAGGCACCTTACACGTCGAATTTGGTGAAGTGTACAAATAATAACGCGATAGGTTTATAATATGATATGGACGATGTGTGTCTCGGAATCAGGACACGTCAACAATGCTATCGCTTTTTGTTGAGCAATGTTAGCACACAGTTTCCATGTTTATATCAATTCAACTGGGTTTGCTGTATGGCAACCTTAGTGTAATAGTGAGCTTTATTGACATTAAATTAACTGTGAGTAAACAGGCATTGGTTCAGACCGTCTTACTCAAATATTTCTTTTCTGATTCCACAGTATCATCTAGATCTATTTATTCAACTAATCTACATCTTAGTTAAATGATTGATTAAGTGGATGTTTATTGTTTTTAAGAGATGATGACGAAGCGAGAGCGGTATTTTCGACACTGAAAAAAGAATGTTCTAAGCATAGCTTGAAAATTATGCACCTATCATGTTCCTGATCCTCATATTAATTTACTGTAAAAGTTGACTGTGATATTAGCTCCAAAGTATTTTACTAAACAGTAATGACATGAACAAAGAAGAAAATAGTTCCTGATGATGCAGATATACTTAGTTTGCATAATGATCAGTAATTATCGAACAAAGATTTTGGAACTGAATTCTATAACCATGTAATTAAACAAACACCTCTATCAATTGGAAAACTGTCAAAAAATGATAAGGATTACACCGACAGCCCAATATAGGAAAACTGAATCACAGGAACGCTGTCAAAAGAGTAGCAGTGGGTGTAGGTGTAGCTGAATTATTCCGGTTAGATGAGAAATGGCACGAAAGACATTATATTATGTTTGACAAATTTTCGAGATAGCCCGTTTCCCGAGCGTGGTGCAGGATGAACGATAATTGATGGTACAAACGTGGTTATTGATTACCCAAGTGACACGAGCCCAGAAGGAGAATGGAAATCTGTACTACTCAGTCGAGCTCGCACAGAGTTCTTCACGTGGTACCGCCCCGAGGCCCTTTGAAAAAGCCATCCAGTCGATTGAAGTCGATTTAGTGACCAAGTAAAGGATGACATTATGAGAATGCAACCGTCATGTTGGCAAGTTTAATTAAACTGAAACGTACGCCCACTCCTCTGCCTCGTCAACTGACCAAACAAGGGTACAACAACTAACCTAGTCCATGATGTGAGCACAATCATACAATGTGAATGGTACGTATACAGTAAAATCTTGTTTATTTGGACTAACTGGACCCAAAGGGAATTTGGTAATATGGGCACCGAATAAGCAAAACAAAATCCTTGAATAATCTGATTTACCGTTTATTCCGATTGAAAAAAAAACTACTCCCCTCCACCCCACCTCCAAATGCTCAGTTTGGCAAATTCGAGCCCAGAAGCAGAGTTGCAAATTAGCAGTTATGTACCAAGGTGGTAAACAATAATAATATTTGAAAAAGTATATGAGAAGTTCGTACAAAAAGTTAATCTTCCCTTGGCTGATTATGAAAGGATGTGTTTCCTTCGATATTTACTTTAGAAGCGTATAACTTTAGTTTTGTATTATATTGGTTTATTATTTTCAATAATGAACCATTGGAATCGAGCATGAAAAAGAAATTCTAACCCCCCCTCAAAATTTGATGGTTTACGTTTCAAGGTATGTAGAATCCGAAAATGCAATAAAAAAAATTCTGTCTGTCCGCCGTACGCCGTACTGGCCACTTTTCTTAGTTACCATGAATAACAATTGATGAAATTCGGGTTATAGGTTCCGCTCGGGGTCTAGTTGGTCCTCGAAGCTCGACGTTACTGCCAGTCATCTCTAAGGGGTTCAAAATAGGGGTTGAAATTTTCAGAACGCCGTATCTCAAGAACTTTTGATAGAAGGGCATGGTTTTTTTTACGTTATTGAATTTGTCTTGAGCTAAAAAAATTTTTGAGACCACCCGGAGCATTGTACGTCCAGCCGTCCGTGTGCACCAAAAAGCTTCGTCAACACGATCGTAAATCAAACGGTATAAATCCGGCCCGGATATCATCACTAGGGAGCACCTGATTATAATCAAGGATGGCTGTATGAAGTCGAGTTGGTTGTTCTGCAATATTATCATTTGATAAGTGATGGACTATTGGATTTTGTTGGTAAGTACTTGTGAAACTTGAACAAACGTTGAAGTATTATTGATGGGTAAATTATTACACGATGGTAAATTATTACACAACGGCAAATTATTACACAACGGTAAATTATTACATAACGGTAAATTATTACTTACATAAGGGTGAATTATTACACAAAGGTTCGTCCACCAACAAGGGGCTGGATTTTGTTGATCGGTGCTTTTGCAACTTGACCAACCGTTGAAGTATTATTGATGGGCAAGTTATTACACAACGCTTCATCATACTTGACCACGAGGGTAGGTACTGACCACAGAAAACAGTGATGTAAGCAGAAGGGGCATCTATTTCACTCCACATCAACAATTTTCCTTCAGAACTTCATTGTTTGCGTTTATTTTTGCCATTTTAGTTGCTGTTTGTCATCGACAGAATTATTTTAGCAACATTTAACTCGTGATTTAGGTAGGTACCTAGTAACGAGTACGGGGTTAGATACTAACCTACGGAGGGTCTGCGATCTACATAATATGTATAGAATAGTACATAAATATTATACAGAAGGGTTATCTATACGGAGAACTGTGATCTGTACAAAATAATAAACCGTTGTGCAGGGATTACCAGCGTTTTTTTCTTCTCGATTTTATTTATCTTAAACTTGTATGCTTAGTACTATTATAGATACCAAACAGATTTTAAGCTAAATAGCTACTCTTACCCAATTCACGCCTAGCCTACAGTTGGGTATTATTATTTATTTGAACCTTTTTACCATTATCTTACTCTATAAAAATGATGAATAAATTCTCTCTCTTTCTCTCTACTCAAATCATTGAAACTGCAATTAATTTACAACAGAGTTTACAACTCTAATCAATTAAGATCTACCTTCGGTTCGAAAATTGAAGGATTAACGGTCCTGCTATTTAATTGAACAGAACCTGGCTCCTATTTGTACATTATAAGCGCTAGCGTATTCAAAGCACGCTCTCATCTAATGCGCAAATGGATTCCTCGTAATGACCTGAATTCCATTATCGGACGTCCCGATTCAAAAACTCCGGTCGCTCATAACGGTCGATTACAAAATGTTCACTTCAGCGTTCAGCAATCAAAGCCGTTCCCAAAGGCAGAGTTCGACCTATTTGGAGCAATAAAATGACAGGTAACTAAAAGGATTATCTCTGTGCTCGTCAAGCGCGTAGGAGTGGAGCTGGTTGTACCGTTTCAATTAGCGAGCGAAAAGTTTGTTGATGCGGGCCCGCACGGTTTCCTACACCTGTTTTAATGTGGGCCTAAAAACAACTCGAATCCGATTCGAATCCATTAAAGTTGGCTTTGATAGAAGTAACGTTAGTTAGAATTTTAATGAATGGCAGTAGAATGAGGTGAAAACATTGCACCAATAAAGTGAACCTATTCACTAAAAGAGATGTTGAAAAGAGATTATCTATTTTGAAAATCTCCTGGGAGAGATAGTCTCCCTCGGGAGACAGTCCCTTCCAGTGTCTCGTATATTTTACTGAATAGCTCTCAACCCCTACTTGGACGTTTTTACTCATGAATCCATAATATACTGAATGGAATAGGATAGGTAAGTGACGAAATTTTTTTCTGTTAATCTGCATCAAAAATGTAGTACAACCCCGCCTGAACGAGTGTCCTACCTCTATCTGTTCGAAAGTTATGATTTTTTTCGTGTTTTTTCGACTAAACCCGACCTTACGTCATAAAATCACTATTTCTCAACTTGTGCGCCACTTATTTCCATTTTTCACCTCATTTTCGGATTCAGCATTAAATTGCCTATAATAACAGATTGTTTTCGTAATTATTTCACTTTAATCAGACTCATTTAAATTACAATACAAACGTTAATTTTTTTAGGAATTTAGAATTTTCATGAATTTTCAAAAATTAGCCTCTTCTACAAAATTGGTCTTAGAGGCTGTCAAATTTTACAAAAACTGCTTCATCTAATACTCTTTCCAATGGTAGGTATAATCAGTTTCAATAATAGCTGTTTTCTTTGGTCTATTATTACTCAGCTAGTGCTGAAAAACACGGTTTCATTGAAGGAAGCGAAGGGGACTGGATGAAGTCCCATCTCATATTGTTTTTCGGCCTTTGAACTTGCCGGGTAAACTACATATCTGTTCATACTTGTTTCAACAACGAAATGCCTGCCTTAGATGATGTCTTGATTTATTGTTAGTTAATAAAGATTTTCACCACTAGCTCAGTAATAGTAGACCAAAGAAAACAGCTATTATTGAAACTATTATACCATTGGAAAGAGTATTAGACGAAGCAATTTTTATGAAATTTTACAGCCTCTAAGACCAATTTTGTCAAAGAGGCTAATTTTTGAAAATTCATGAAAATTCTAAATTCCTAAAAAAATTAACGTATTGTAATAAATGAGTCTGATTAAAGTTAAATAATTACGAAAACAATCTGTTATTATATATGACATTTAATGCTGAATCCGAAAATGAGGTGAAAAATGGAAATAAGTGACGCACAAGTTGAGAAATTGTGATTTTATGACATAAGGTCGGGTTTAGTCGAAAAAACACGAAAAAAATCATAACTTTCGAACAGATAGAGATAGGACACTCGTTTAGGCGGGTTGTATTACATTTTTGATGCAGATTAACAGGAAAAAAATTTTCGTCACTTATCCGGTTCCACCCAGTAATTATTTTTTTAAATGAACAATCGATTTACCTTTGAGAAATGAAAAAACATATATCAAGATGACCGATATGCTAGTGGATGAACGAAGGATATCACTATCAAACAAACGAGAAATGAGAAAGAGACTCTGTCTTTGGGGAAAAGACACCTAATAAAGTGTCTGTCTGAAAGAGATCGAAAATGCCAAGATGGCCGCCAACCCTCTCTTTTAGAAGTTACTGAATAACCCTCATAGATAGGTACTATAAAAATCTCTTTTGCCAAAAGAGGGAGTCGGACCAAAAAGAGATGTCCCTTTGGCTCAGTGAATAGGCCCCCACAACAGACTACGGGAATTGAATCTAAAAGGTTAGTCCCGCTAGCAGTAGAAGTACAATATTAACTTACCTTCCGGAGGAATTCCAGCACTCAACCTGCTAGTGACGAAGGATTCCTCCGGAAGGTCTGTTACTTGTACAACCACGGACAGATTCATTGTCGCCCAATTTGTAAAATAATAAGAAGCTGGAATGGAGTATACTGCAGAGTAAGAATTCATGCGTTACAGGATGGTCTCTGTTTTCCTTAAGAAGCCATTTCAAAAAGAAAAATTCCTGCCATGCAGCATGACCAAACGACCATGTGTGCGAATTTTCGCCGGTGAAAACTCAATTATTTTTGACGATTTACGGCCAGTTCAAGAAACCAGACTTGGAATCTAGTACTTGTGTTGAAACGCGTGGTCACACCTTTTTACAAAATGGACCGTTCAATAGGACATGAGTTGAAAGAAAATTGTTCGTAAGGGCTGATGACTTCACTTGAGATCAAGAGTGAACACCTGATTTTCTAGTGATTTCAATATATGATAATGACGAGAAAATGATAATAATTCAGGAAATTACAGACAATGAAAGACAGGAATGACAGGCCATTGTTTCATATATTTATTTATTTATTTATTTGTTATTAGAAGGGCAACTATAGATTGAGTTCCAACTCATTTTCATGCCCAAAAATAGAAAGGGTAGCCTCTGCAAGGTACTTCGGTGCCATTATAGATGAGGAACTTATATGGGAAAATCACGTTTAATCACCTGTTAAAAAGTAATGAGATTGAGTTATGTTTTTTTACAGTGCGAGGAACTTTCTAAGCTATGAACCTCTTATAATTGTCTATAAATCCTTGGCGCAAAATTTAATGAGTTTCGGCATAGTGGCATGGTGAAGTATTTTCCCATCGATATTAGTTCCCTGATAACAGCCCTAAAGACCATTCTAAAATCCTAATAAAAATACCAAAAAGGTTTCCCACAACTGAACTATTTTCGATAGCTAAGGTAGACTACTGGCCAATTATATGCTAAGTCAGCCCTCACTTTGGCTATAGGTTTTTGCCTAATAGTGCTTGTTCGTTCCGCCTCACTACGCACTGTATTATCACTGTACCTCATTCACGTTTGAAAGGTACAGCATGTCACATCTATTACAGTATGCCATTGCTGTCAAGGAACTGCACCACCACCATTCATTACTCGTGAATGAATTGGTAGACGTGGGCAGGCAGCTCAAGAGAGCTGGAAGGTTCGAGTGGAAGGGATCCCCACCATCCCCCACGAGAGTGGAGGATGGAGGGAGCACAGTCCCTAGACTATATAAACTCGCCTCCTTCGCCTTCCAAGTCATTCTACGCTCTCCTTAAGTCGCCGACTTATCTCTCTCTATCTCCTTGCCTCACTCCTCCTCACCTAAAAGATTCCCATACTGGTATATCCACTGGGGCACCAAAAGATACCCAGACTGGTATATCCACTGGGGCACCGAAATGATCCTAGACTGGTATATCCACTAGGCACGTCCTAAAAGAACCCAGACTGGTATATCCACTGGGCACTTCCCGAAAAGAACCCGGACTGGTATACCCACTGGGCATTTCCCATGCCTTGGCTTCCTCTCTCATCATCAAACCACAACAGAGACAATTACAGGTCGAGATAAATTTAATAAGATACATTTAATACAGTAAAATGAATTTTCGTGTTTCAAGGAAAGCTCATTTTATCCAGCGTATTTTTCCCTCCGTTTGCAGCTTCTTCGTTAAGCTCTACAATCAGGAAGAATTCACAAGAGAATGTCCAATTCTTGAATAATTAATACATTTATTCAAGGAAGACAACTTGAGGGAGTCTTGTCGGGTACGAATCACTATGAATTATCACTCTCTCTTCAACAAAGAGGAAGCCCGAAGGTTTCTGAACGCAATTTGAAATTCAGAGTAGATTGGTAATATCTACAAAGCATTTGGACGAATAAAGGACGTCCGAGGGGCTCCGCTCCTATTTTCCGGCACCACCCTCCCATCTTCCCGGTCTAAAATTTACATAAATTCGCGGTTAATGCGAAAACTTCCACCGCTACGAGAACGAAGAGGTCAAGCTGAGATGGGTCGAGTGCCTTGTTCAGATGTAAGACAAGGTTAGCTCGCCCCTGGAATTGGGAGAACGGCCGATCGCCGATGCATAAATCCAATATTTGCACGTTATGCGAAGCTGTTATTATAATAGTGAAGTGGCACTTGGCAAACCGACAGTCCTTGTAAAGGGCTCCTTTACAAGGCCCTTTCATATTGGTTTATTATTCTGTGAATATACACCTATGTATTCGCTCAGCGAAAAAATTTTATAACACCCCCTCAAAATTGTTTCTTCTACGTTTCAAGGTGCGCAGTAAAAGCGACGTCCGATCATCCATATCTACTTTACTTTCGGTCTAAAAAATTCTTCTTTCGCACACATGCTCCATTTGGGCCCTAGCTGTGTCCCGAAACTAGCAGCCCGATCGGAATATACCCAAGGGTGTTATGGTTGAAAAATGGAGGTTACATGGAGGTTCTTTGGTGTTTCAGTAACATGAGCTTGTGACGTACCGTATTCCATGTTTAGGACGAGGAGACCGAATATGAAGTTGATTTCGACCAAAGAGTGGAAAATTGAAGTTCTAACGGAGTTTCAGCCTTCAATTTACGTTATATTTTGGTCTAAAATCGTCGTTATTCTGTACACAGTTTGTGTCCCCATTTGGGAACAAAGTTGGGTCCTAGTTGGGCTCCAAAGCTCGACAGCCCGATCGGAATACACCCAGCGGTGTTATAGGGGTAAAATGGGAGTAAAAATGGAGTATTCCGAGATTTTTTGGGGGGTTTTAGTGAACATGAGCTTGTGAGGCTTGTGAGGTATGTGTTTGTTTGTTAGGGAGGTTGTAAAGGAGGTTCAGCTGCCAAAATTCATTTTTTATTAATAAAAAACCCAGGAAATTGTCTGAAATCAGCATAACCTTGTATAATAACACTAGAAGTAGTATCAGCAGTCGATCAAGACAATTAAATGGCTCCATCAACGATCAAAGATAATTTGTCAAAAATAGTGTTGTATATCGAGTCAGCCTTGATTTATTAATATAGATGGCCTTGAAAGATGGCGTCGAAATGTAACTCTTTTATAGAGCCAGTCCAATGCCTTTGTTCATGTGCGGCAGACGTCTCAATAAATACTTCTATTCTGAATGGCTTACAAGTCTTAAATTACTACTACCGGGCATACCTTAACCATTAACATGGTGTCAGAAGTAAAGATCAGTGAATCCGCGATTTCGATAAACATTAATTTCCAGTGATGGTAACTGATAAATGCCCGACGTGATCCCCGCAACACGTGACTCTGGATTCGACGAATTTTCGGGTCTCGAGGACTCTTTTCTACAGGAAATTCTCCTAGCAGACACCAATTTCAGCTGGTCAGTGAGTCCAATAAAAAATTTATGTCAGTCGATATTCGCCCCAATATTGCTCCATTAGAGATAGAGGGTTGTCCAACTTCTAACCTCTCTCAAAAATGGAAGGTCTGGGTGAAACAATTCCGACTATAAATTGTAGCAGCTGGATTTGAAGGCGAAACCGACAAAAGAAAAGTTGCGTTATTACTGTCATTAATCGGGCCGCAGGGCATGAATGTATTTAATTCATTCAATGTCGACGAGGAGACAGTCAAGTACGCTGATTTACTTAAACTTTTCAACGATCACTTCAATCCAAAGAAAAATATAACGGTAGAACGCCATAACTTTTTTTCCCGTCAACAAAAAGACGGCGAAACAATTGACCAATTTATTATGTCCCTCAAAAACTTAGCATTGACATGTGAACTCGGCGATTTGAAAGATTCTCTTACAAAGGACATCCTTATCTTGGGCCTTCTCAAAGAAAATCAACGAATGGAGGAGAGATTACTTCAAGAAGAAGATTTAACCCTCGATAAAGCCGCAAAAATTTGTAGAAGTCTGGAAATGTCGAAAATCCAGGCTATTGAAACAGATCGGTTAAATGATGGTCAAGCGGTGAACAAAGTAAACAAAAGTTCCCACTACGGACGTTCTCGATCGTACAGCGACAGATTCGAAGGAAATAAAACAGCGAAGTCCACTCCACGTAACAGTAATCAGCGATACGAAAGACAGCGCAGTTCATCCCGGACACCTTCGCGTGGCTCAAGTGTTTCGCCGCATCCGGAAAACCATTCTTCGTGCAGTAGATGTGGTCAAATTCATCGGTTCAAGTGTCCAGCCTTCGGTCAAGTGTTCAGGGGCGGATCCAGAATTTTTTTCCGGAGGGGGTCACAGGGTAGAACAATATAAAAAACGCTGCAAATCCCTGCACAACGGTTTATTATTTTGTATAGAATACCCTTCTGTTACAGATCACAGCTCTATGTATAGATAACCCGTCTATATAATATGATATGTACTATTCTATTATATGCATATTATGTAGATCGCAGACACTCCGTAGGTTAGTACATAACCCCGTACTCGTTACTAGGTACCTACCTAAATCACGAGTTAAATGTTGCTAAAATAATTCTGCCGATGACAAACAGTACCTAACAAATGAAACACACATAATGAAGTTCTGAAAAGAAATTGTTGATGAGGAGTGAAAAAAGTTGCAAAAGTACCTACCAACAAACTCCAGCCCCTTCTACGTAGATGGTATAATTTACCGTTGTGTAATAATTTACCGTTGAGTAATGATTTACCGTAGTAATAATTTACCCATCAATAATACTTCAACGTTTGTTCAAGTTTCACTACCTACCAACAAACTCCAATAGAGCCATCATTTTTCAAATATCACAGAACAACCAACTCGACTTCATACTCCGCCAATATAATCAGGTGATCCCTACCAATGATTGGCCGTATTCACAAATTCCTATTGTGGGCGCGTCTCTGGTTACGAGATTTGGTTTGGATTGTATACAATTTCATTCACACTGGAGTCGAAAATGCCTGTCGGTGGAAACTTCGGGGCCTTACTGTGAACGAACGGCTGGACGTACGATGCTCCGGATGGTCTTAAAAAACTCGCAAGTTCAAGAACTATTTAAAACCGTAAAAATATTTACGTAAAAAAATGGTATAGGCGTTTTGAAAATTTCAACCCCTATTTTGAACCCCTTAGAGATGACTCACAGTAACGTCGAGCTTCGAGGACCAACTAGACGCCGAACGGAACCTATAACCCGAATTTCATCAATTTTTTTTCATGGTAACTAAGAAAAGTGGCCCGTACGGCGTACGGCGTACGGCGTACGGCGGACAGACAGAAATATTTTTATTGCAGTTTTGGATTCTACATATCTTGAAACGTAAACCATCAAATTTTGAGGGGGGGTAAGAATTTTTTTTTTCATGCTCGATTCCAATGGTTCATTATTGAAAATAATAAACCAAAATTACAAAATAACCAAACGAACAATACAAACCGAATTTTCAACCTTATGCCTAAACTCGTCCAATTTTTCTACATACAAAATTAATTGTATTTATTTATAAAATTCATTGTTTATGTAAAAAATATTTTTCAATATCTATTAATTATTTAACTGATAAATGAATTTATTTTCAATTTTCTTCTAAAAAAGTGTCCTAATGTGTTTTCAAACAAATTGGCGCATTTTATGGCAGCGTAGCTAACTTCAGAGTTTGCAAATCTAAACATTGAAACTACAACAATCTGTTGTTGATCCCAGTGAATTCAGTATCGTTTTTACTGAATTGGGCAGGAAAGAAAACGAGAACGAAACAAAAGCAAGATAATAATTAACAAAAATAAGAAAAAATAAACAAGGTGTAATTTGACGGATACACCAAGGTAAATTTATTGACATAATTGTATATAAAGTAACATTGGTAGGACCAAGTGTACGATTATATTCGACTAATTTTGACATTTTTGATCGAATCTTTTTAGATTTTTTATAGGTAGTTCTTTTTTGTCGTCGTTTGGTTTGTTTCTGGTTTTTGATTTCACAAAAACTGGGTTCGTTTTCGTTTGGTTTTTTTTTGTTTTCGGGTTTGTGAACAATTCGTTCAGCTCTGCTTTTTGAAATGCAGGCTGATTCTGGGGGGGGTCATGACCCCTGTGACCCCCCCCCCCCCTTGGATCCGCGCCTGAAAGTGTTCTAAGTGCGGAAAAATGAATCACTATCGGATTATGTGCCGATCAAAAGTGGTCCAATTTGTCGATGTAGACGACGAAAGGTATGAGTCGCATGATAATGATAAATACTTTGTGTGTCAAATCGCATCTTCTGCATCGCAAAATGTTTGTTCAATAGACGCAAGAATAAATGAAAAGATTATTTCTTGCCAGTTGGATACGGGTGCACAAGTAAATTGTATGAGCAAGAAAACATTCAAAACTTTAAATATTGATGATAAAATCTTGAAACCATCGCAGACCAAAATAACTTCGTATTGTGGTAATCAAATACCGAATGCCGGGTTTTGTTTCTAATTTGTCTTGTTAGGGATAAAAAATGCCGCATTCCCTTCCACATAGTAAACATAGATTGCCCCACAATACTTGGTCTAAAGACATGCCAACAGCTGAACTTAATTAAAATAGTACAGACTGTAACCAGTTCTTACCCTTCACATCTAAGGAATATGAAGATTGTTTCAGAGGCCTAGGTTGTCTTCCTACCACTTGCACATTAACCTTAAGATCCGATGTCAATCCTGTCATAGATCCCCCCCGGAAGTTGCCTTTTAAACTGCATTCAAAAGTTAAAGACGAACTTGATCGGATGGAATCAGAAGGTGTCATAGCGAAAGTTAATGAACCTACAGACTGGGTTAGCTCCATGGTAGTGACTCAGAAAAAATCAGGGGCCTTACGAGTATGTTTGGATCCAAAAAACCTAAATAAAGCATTAAAAAGGTCACATTACCAGTTACCTACCCTCGAATACATACGGTCAAAATTAAATGGTGCGAAAATTTTTTCAACCTTTGATGCAAATTCAGGGTTCTGGATTGTACCTGTCGATACAAAAAGTTCTAATTATCTAGCTTTCAACACACCGTGGGGAAGGAGGAAATTTTTGCGACTACCTTTTGGCATATCGATTGCGCCAGAAATTTTTCATGAAAAGATGGTAGGAATTTTTGGCGTTTCTTTCTTGATGATCTCCTTATATATGCTGAAAATCAGCAGGCTCACGATGAACGGGTTAAAGCCGTCTTGGAAAGAGCACGACAATTTAACGTAAAATTTAACGAAAAAAAAATGTAAATTTGGTATGTCAGAAATAAAATATTTAGGTCATATTTTCACTGAATTTGGTATTAAACCGGATGAAAATAGGGTAAAGGCTATCTGTAAAATGCCTCCCCCCTCAAATAAAACTGAAACCCAACGATTTCTGGGAATGATAAATTATTTAAGTTCATTTATACCAAATGTCAGCGAGGAAACAACTCCATTACTTACGCTGATTAAAAATGATATTAAATGGGAATGGCATGCTGAACACCAAAAGGCATTCGATAGATTGAAACAATAATTAATAACTTCAACTCCTGTTCTAGCACATTTTGACGTAAATGACCACATTATTTTGTCTGTCGATGCTTCACAATCAGCTGTAGGTGCTTGCTTATTCCAAAGAAAACCTGTTGCATATGCTTCTAAAACTTTGACAGAATCGCAGAAAAATGTTGCTCAAATCGAGAAAGAATTGCACGCCGTAGTTTTTGCATGCACACGTTTTAAGCAATATATTTACGGCCAACAAGTAACTATTGAAACAGACCATGCTCCATTAGTCACTCTGGTTAGAAAACAATTAGCCAATGTACCCCCCCCCCCCCCCCCAGGTTGCAACGTATGTTTTTGCAACTACAGCAATTTGAGTTGAATTTTGTTTATAAGCCAGGGAAGTATTTACATGTCGCCGATACTTTGTCACGGGCTCCATTACCTGATACCGACGATTCTTTAGATGAGGAACTCAAAGTTCATGTAAACTTAATTTTGGAGTCTGTACCCATAAGGTCTACTACTTTAACAGAAATTAGATGTAAAACAGCTTCTGATGAAACTTCAAAAATTCTAATGAAATATTGTTTATATGGTTGGCCGAGTAGTAAAAATAAAGTAGAAAATTTGGCAAAACCATACTGGCCGTATCAAGCAGAATTGCACGTCTTTGAAGGTATTATTTATAGGAATTGTAGCATAGTCATACCAGTCGACTTGAGAAAAAGTATATTAGGCAAAGTTCATAATGCTCACATGGGTATCGATAGCACAAAAGCCTTATTGAGAGGTGTTTTATTCTGGCCGAATATGTCGGCGGATATCAAAAATTTGGTGGAATCTTGTGAATCTTGCCTCAAATTTCGTCCACTTCAGAGTGATGAGCCTCTTCTTCCACATAAACCGCCTACACTTCCATGGCAAAAAATTAGTGCAGATTTTTTCGATTTCGACAACAAAAAATATCTCGTTGTGATGGACTACTATTCCAAGTACATAGAGTTAGTTAATGTTGCTTCTAATAATGCCAATACTGTCATAGCTCATTTAAAGGGTATTTTCAGTAGGCATGGCATACCTGAAACTATGATTACTGACTCTGGTCCCCCATGGGATTCAAAAATGTTTTCTGAATTCACTATTTCATGGCAATTTGAACACAAAATGTCAAGTCCATACTTACCTCGTAGCAATGGTCAGGCAGAAAGCGGAGTCAAAATATGCAAAAATATTTTTAAAAAGTGTAAGGACTCTGGCTCAGATCCCCATTTAGGTTTGCTACAGTACAGGAACACGCCGAAAAACGACATAGAATCTCCTGCTGTACTGCTAATGTCACGTCGTCTCAAATGCGTCATTCCTATTTCGCCAAAATTATTAACCCCAAAACCCATTAATGTGAAACAACATAATATATGTCTCTTCAAAATCGTCAAAATAAATATAAAAATTATTTCGATAGAAAATCACATCCTTTAAAAAATTTGAAAATTGGCCAAGGAATACATTTCAAGAAAACTCCCGATGCTCATTGGCAACCTGCCACAATAATAGGATTTTCCGGTCCTCGTTCATATATTGTTGAAAATAGGGATGGAGTACAGTACAGACGAAATCGTAAGTACTTGCTCGACAAGCCTGGTTCAATTCTGTCAACTAACCCAGGAAAAAACGACAATTTCGAGCTTGAGAAAAAGACAATTTTACCCTCTTCCACAATTATATCCCCCTTGATTAAGAGCAATAACCCTGTGCAGAACCATACATCCAAGGTTATTACAACTAGAAGTGGCCGAGAAGTTAAGCCACCGATAAGATTTAATTATTCCGATGTTTAATAATATTGTCGATGTCGATTTTATTTTATTTTTCACTTTTCATCTTCAAATATCTACTGTGGATTTAATTCATTACTGATCCATGACTTTTCATTATCTAATCAATATGTCGGGTTAATTTTATTATAGGCCAAAAACAGAAGGTTTTTTTTGTTGATTTAATTGATCAATGACTTTTCATTTAATAATAATAAAGGCCTAATTTTAAAACTGATGATGATTAATGCTATATGATAATTGCGATTGATCGGATCTATGCTCATTAGAACATGTATTTTTGATTAAAAAAAAAAGAGCATGTATTGTTGTATATCGAGTCAGCCTTGATTCCCGACTTGACGAGCCCAATTCGTCTTTTTGGGGGCCAAAATTGGTGGAAACCATAAAAAATAGCTATTTAAATTGTTGCACACGATAGAAACAATGTATTTCCAGCATTTCTATAGGTACGTCCAATCGAATAATAAACCCATGCGACAAGGACTTTGCGGCGTTTCTCCTGATGTAGCAGTGTGTTGTGGGTGATAACGGACAAATGTCACATGTTTCGAGTTTGACAAACGGACGTGCTGCATGACTGGTACCACGCGGTTTTCTCTAATATTCCACGCGACCCATATGAAGAACCTAAAATCAAATTTTTTAAATGCAGACCCATTGGGATATCAAATTTCAACAGTACCCGTTCGTTGAAGAGTTTTCTCCACAAAACTTATCGTCGGGATAAAAGGGAATCTACCGCAGAGAGAACGAAAGAAAATCACTCCCGTACCAAGTCTTACAACAAGGATTCTACTCAAAGATAGCGGAGGGCAGTTGGTCAACTTCTAATCGTGCAATCACCCTCGAAATCCCAGCAGGCCCCAACTCTCGGCCCAAGAACAGTTTTGTAATGGGCTGTTGAAGAAAACGTTATCTTAGAAAGAGGATTCGATACATCAAGAGTGGAAATTGGTGATCGAAACAGGGTCACCAACTCGTTGAACGAAAAATACACCAGGGGATGGGTGGGCGGCGAGCTACGATACCAATGCTGAATTGCTTTTAGCAGGGGCTTAAGTAATCAAAGAGTACTTTTATAGAATCGCTTCAATTGAACAAAAACTTGCTTCTTTGCTTTTTGAAAATGGCCAAACCTTAGTTTAGAAAATTAGCCAGCCTTAGCTATCAACCCTACCTGGTATAGAATCACTTGAACTGAACAAAAACTTGCACTTGATCCAAAATAGCCAAACCTTAGTGCAGAAAATTAGCCAGCCTCAACTATCAAGCCTAACTTGTGTAGAATCACTTCAACTGAACAAAAACATGCATTGCTCCAAAATGGCCAAACCTTAGTTTAGAAAATTAGCCAGCCTCAGCTATCAAGCCTACCTTGTATAGAATCACTTCAACTAGGAAAACAAAAACTTGCACTTGATCTAAAATGACCAAAACTTAGTTTAGAAAATTAGCAAGTCTTAGCAGTGAAGCCTAGCTTGTATAGAATCACTTCAACTAGGTAAACAAAAACTTGCACTTGATCTAAAATGACCAAAACTTAGTTTAGAAAATTAGCAAGCCTTAGCTGTGAAGCCTACCTTGTATAGAATCACTTCAACTGAAAAAAAAAACTTGCATTGATCCAAAATGGCCAAACCTTAGTGCAGAAAATTAGCCAGCCTTAGCTATCAAGCCTACCTTGTATAGAATCACTTCAATTGAACAAAAACTTGCACTTAATCCAAAATGGCCAAATCTTAGTTTAGAAAATTAGCCAGCCTAAGCTATCAGGCCTACCTTGTATAGAATCACTTCAACCGAACAAAAACTTGCACTTGATCCAAAATGGCCAAACCTTAGTGCAGAAAATTAGCCAGCCTTAGCTATCAAGCCTAACTTGTGTAGAATCACTTCAACTGAACAAAAACTTGCTTCTTTGCTTTTTGAAAATGGCCAAACCTTAGTGCAGAAAATTAGCCAGCCTTAGCTATCAACCCTACCTGGTATAGAATCACTTGAACTGAACAAAAACTTGCACTTGATCCAAAATGGCCAAAACTTAGTGCAGAAAATTAGCCAGCCTCAACTATCAAGCCTAACTTGTGTAGAATCACTTCAACTGAACAAAAACATGCATTGCTCCAAAATGGCCAAACCTTAGTTTAGAAAATTAGCCAGCCTCAGCTATCAAGCCTACCTTGTATAGAATCACTTCAACTAGGTAAACAAAAACTTGCACTTGATCTAAAATGACCAAAACTTAGTTTAGAAAATTAGCAAGCCTTAGCTGTGAAGCCTAGCTTGTATAGAATCACTTCAACTGAAAAAAAAAAACTTGCATTGATCCAAAATGGCCAAACCTTAGTTTAGAAAATAAGCCACCCTTAGCTATCAAGCCTACCTTGTATAGAATCACTTCAATTGAACAAAAACTTGCACTTAATCCAAAATGGCCAAATCTTAGTTTAGAAAATTAGCCAGCCTAAGCTATCAGGCCTACCTTGTATAGAATCACTTCAACTGAACAAAAACTTGCACTTGATCCAAAATGGCCAAACCTTAGTGCAGAAAATTAGCCAGCCTTAGCTATCAAGCCTAACTTGTGTAGAATCACTTCAACTGAACAAAAACTTGCTTCTTTGCTTTTTGAAAATGGCCAAACCTTAGTTTAGAAAATTAGCCAGCCTTAGCTATCAACCCTACCTGGTATAGAATCACTTGAACTGAACAAAAACTTGCACTTGATCCAAAATGGCCAAACCTTAGTGCAGAAAATTAGCCAGCCTCAACTATCAAGCCTAACTTGTGTAGAATCACTTCAACTGAACAAAAACATGCATTGCTCCAAAATGGCCAAACCTTAGTTTAGAAAATTAGCCAGCCTCAGCTATCAAGCCTACCTTGTATAGAATCACTTCAACTAGGTAAACAAAAACTTGCACTTGATCTAAAATGACCAAAACTTAGTTTAGAAAATTAGCAAGCCTTAGCTGTGAAGCCTAGCTTGTATAGAATCACTTCAACTGAAAAAAAAAAACTTGCATTGATCCAAAATGGCCAAACCTTAGTTTAGAAAATAAGCCACCCTTAGCTATCAGGCCTACCTTGTATAGAATCACTTCAATTGAACAAAAACTTGCACTTAATCCAAAATGGCCAAATCTTAGTTTAGAAAATTAGCCAGCCTAAGCTATCAGGCCTACCTTGTATAGAATCACTTCAACTGAACAAAAACTTTCACTTGATCCAAAATGGCCAAACCTTAGTGCAGAAAATTAGCCAGCCTTAGCTATCAAGCCTAACTTGTGTAGAATCACTTCAACTGAACAAAAACTTGCTTCTTTGCTTTTTGAAAATGGCCAAACCTTAGTTTAGAAAATTAGCCAGCCTTAGCTATCAACCCTACCTGGTATAGAATCACTTGAACTGAACAAAAACTTGCACTTGATCCAAAATGGCCAAACCTTAGTGCAGAAAATTAGCCAGCCTCAACTATCAAGCCTAACTTGTGTAGAATCACTTCAACTGAACAAAAACATGCATTGCTCCAAAATGGCCAAACCTTAGTTTAGAAAATTAGCCAGCCTCAGCTATCAAGCCTACCTTGTATAGAATCACTTCAACTAGGTAAACAAAAACTTGCACTTGATCTAAAATGACCAAAACTTAGTTTAGAAAATTAGCAAGCCTTAGCTGTGAAGCCTAGCTTGTATAGAATCACTTCAACTGAAAAAAAAAAACTTGCATTGATCCAAAATGGCCAAACCTTAGTTTAGAAAATAAGCCACCCTTAGCTATCAGGCCTACCTTGTATAGAATCACTTCAATTGAACAAAAACTTGCACTTAATCCAAAATGGCCAAATCTTAGTTTAGAAAATTAGCCAGCCTAAGCTATCAGGCCTACCTTGTATAGAATCACTTCAACTGAACAAAAACTTTCACTTGATCCAAAATGGCCAAACCTTAGTGCAGAAAATTAGCCAGCCTTAGCTATCAAGCCTAACTTGTGTAGAATCACTTCAACTGAACAAAAACTTGCTTCTTTGCTTTTTGAAAATGGCCAAACCTTAGTTTAGAAAATTAGCCAGCCTTAGCTATCAACCCTACCTGGTATAGAATCACTTGAACTGAACAAAAACTTGCACTTGATCCAAAATGGCCAAACCTTAGTGCAGAAAATTAGCCAGCCTCAACTACCAAGCCTAACTTGTGTAGAATCACTTCAACTGAACAAAAACATGCATTGCTCCATAATGGCCAAACCTTAGTTCAGAAAATTAGCCAGCCTCAGCTATCAAGCCTACCATGTATAGAATCACTTCAACTAGGTAAACAAAAACTTGCACTTGATCTAAAATGACCAAAACTTAGTTTAGAAAATTAGCAAGCCTTAGCTGTGAAGCCTAGCTTGTATAGAATCACTTCAACTGAAAAAAAAAACTTGCATTGATCCAAAATGGCCAAACCTTAGTTTAGAAAATAAGCCACCCTTAGCTATCAGGCCTACCTTGTATAGAATCACTTCAATTGAACAAAAACTTGCACTTGATCCAAAATGGCCAAACCTTAGTGCAGAAAATTAGCCAGCCTTAGCTATCAACAACCCTGCCAGTTATTTTAATCAAATCTTGAGCACGGGACAAAATGGTGGCAAACGGGACCGTCCAGGAAAATACGTCTTGCAACCCTGGTGTGGAGAGGTGAGGCAGAGGCATCGGCAGAGTTATTGAGTCGACGGGCAAACAATCCCTGGGAGTAGGTCAACTTTCAGAGAGGGTTTTGACAACTTCTTTGATGTATTAGCGATTCGAGAAGTGACAGTGAGGGAAAGAGGGTGGGAGCATCGTCAAAGGGAAGACATCAGGCAAGTGGTAGCGCTTTCCTCTATTGCCACTCTGTTGAATCGAGCGTTACAAAACGCTTATGTGAAGAGGACTTTATTGAAACGTCGTTTCGTGTGTTTCGTCGTAACACAAAGTGAAAACCGTTTCGTATTTTCACGGAGAAGCCGCGCTGTGAAAGGAATATTTTAGGATCCTGAGTTAACCCCGTGTCGTCATACCTTCGCCAGTGTAACTGCTCCGTATCACTGGGTTCGGACCTGCTGGCTGAATGTATTTGGTAAACATTGTAAGTTTGCTGTAGAAGATCTCATCTCAAAAACGCTGCGAAGTCCTTGTCACATGGGTTTATTATTATGTTGGACATACCTACAGAAATTTTGCCTGTTCATTTAATGTTTCATTCGCGTGCAATAATGGAAATAGTTATTTTTGATGGTTTCACGAATTTTGGCCCTCAAAAAACACGAATTACGCTCCCTTTTTTTTCTAAATCATCTTGATCATTGATAGTGCCATTTAATTGTCTTCATTCACCCGTTGACACTTTTCTAGTACCTATTAAACAATCTTATGGTGATTTCAGATAATTTCCCAAGTTTTTGACTCATAAAAAATGAATTTTGGGAGCTGAACGTTCGTCACAACTCAATTCTTCAATCTTTGGCCAAAATTGACTTCATATTCGGTCTTCTCGTACCCAAAAACATGGAAAACGATATCTCACAATCGCGCTTTACTAAAACACCAAAAAACCCTATTTTTACACCCTTTTTCCCCAAATAATACCCTTGGGTACATACCGATCGGGTTGCAAAGTTTTTTGACACAACTAGGGCCCAAGTGGAGCCTGTGTGCGAAAAACGAATTTTTTAGACCGAAAGTGAAGTAGTTATGGATGATACGGCGGACGAACATTGCAGTTTTGGGTTCTACACACCTTGCAACGTAAAAGAAAAATTTTTGAGGTCAAACGCCATTTAATTGTCTTGATTCACCCGCTTATACTATCTACTTCTAGTGCTATTATACAAATGGTGATTTTACTTCTTTATTAATGATGATGATTTATAATTTTTTATTATACTTATGGTGATTTCAAACAATTAGCCCAGGTTTCTGACTCATAAAAAATGAATTTCGGGAGCTTAACCTTCGTTACTCCCTCAATCCTCCACTCTTTGGTCCAAATCAACTTCATATTCGGTCTTCTCGCCCTAAAAAACATGAAAAACGATAGGTACATCACAAGCTCGTATTCACTAAAACCTCAAAAATCCCTCGAAAACCCCTATTTTTACACCCATTTTTCTCCCATAAAACCCCTGGGTATATTCCGATTGGGCTGCCAAGCTTTGGAGCACAACTAGGACCCAAATATGTTCGCATATGGGGACCAAAACTATGTGCGGAAGAACTACGATTTTATACCAAAATTTAACGTAAATTTAAGGCTGAAACTTCGCTAGAACCTCAATTTTCCACTCATTGGTCAAAATCGACTTCATATTCGGTCTTCTTGTCCTAAAAAAACATGGAAAACGATACCTCAAAACCTCATTTTACGAAAACACAAAAAACACAAATAATACCTATTTTACACCCATGTTTCGCCCATAACACCCCTGGGTATATTTCGAACGGACTGAAAAGTTTCGGGACATAACTAGGGCCCAATTAGAGCATGTTGTGTGCGAAAGAACGAATTTTTTAGACCGAAAATGAGGCCGGTATGCATGGTACGGCGGTCGGCGGACGGGCATAATTTATTGTATTTTGGTTTATTATTCTGTGAATATCACCTATGTATTCGCTCAGCATAAAATTTTTATAACACCCCCTCAAAATTTTTTCTTTTCCGTTTCAAGGTGCGTAGATTCCAAAAATGCAATGTCCGTCCGTCGTATCACGTGTACCGCCTTCATTTTCGGTCTAAAAAATTCATTCTTTCGCACACATGCTCCATTTGGGCCCTAGTTGTGTCCCGAAACTTTGCAGCCCGATCGGAATATACCCAGGGGTGTTCTGAGTGAAAATGTGTGTAAAAATAGGTACTTTTTGTGTTTTAGTAACATGAGCTTTTGAGGTATCGTTTTCCATGCTTTGGGGGACGAGAAGACCGAATATGAAGTCGATTTTGACCAAAGAGTGGAAAATTGAGTTCTGCCAAATGTTCAGCTCCCAAAATTGATTTTTTATGAGTGAAAAACCTGGGAAATCGTCTGAAATCACCATCAATTAGTATAATAACACTGGAACAAGTTTCAACACGTGGATCAAGACGATTAAATGGCACTACCAATGATCAAAGATAGTTTAAAAAAAAAAGGAGCGTACCTAATTTGTGTTTTAGGGGCCAAAATTAATGCAAACCATCAGAAATAGCTATTTCGATTATTTCACATGAAAGAAACAATAAATGAACCGCCAACATTTCTGTAAGTATGTCCAATAGAATAATAAACCCATGTGACAAGGACTTTGCAGCGTTTCTTGAATCTAAGCACCTTGAAACGTAAAAGAAAAAAATTTGAGGGGGTGTTATACAAATTTTTTGCTGAGCGAATACATATAGGTGTATTATTCACAGAATAATAAACCAAAATGAGATAAAAATCTCGTAAGGAAACTCGCATCGATCTGCCATTCCCATGACTACCGTGTCATATATCTGCCCTTGGGGAAAAACGGGCTAGCGCATTGGTTACGTCTGGGATTTCGTAATTGCACGAAATCCGAAGCTTTCTTCTCTTTTCCTTTGTTAAGTGTCGCCGTTGTTACGCAACCCTAAGTCGAGTACGTGACAGATTGTAGAGAGAAGCGGATTAGCTGTAGATAAACAGACAATCGGAGTCCGAGTGGAAGATTCTGGGGATTGGTTACACCAGCCTCAAGTTTGGCAACAATTTCGGTTGTAAACTGTAAGCAGTGCAAGTACCTAGTGATTTACCTCTACGAGCGTCTGGTGTAAGGTGTAGTAAGAAACTGCGAAGTATGAGAAGTATTATTTTTATTAATTAGGTACGGTGGAACCTGGATAAGTGGGAGTTGAAGGAACCAGCTTTTGGATCTCACTCATAGAGGTTTCCCGATTACCCGTTTTTCCCACTTACTTAGTGTGTTATTAATTTTGTCCTGCTCATCCAGGTCAAGGAAAAGAGCCAAAAAAAAAGAAAAGTCCCAGTCATGCAGCATGGCTATAAGAGCGAATTTTCAAACAAATGTTCGTACTGTTGTGTAAAAATATGACACAGGTAGCGAGAAACCGTACAACTTTTCGTGAAACTAATATAGGTAATTATTTTCGTGATTTTAGCCGTTTTTACCGGCTGTTGATCGTTCCTCCGCCGGGAATCACCATTCCACACAACGTCAGGGAATTAATATTGATTTACCATAATACCAATAATACTAATAATAATTAATACCCGTAATACACCGTAATGCCGGTAAATAACGATTTTTTGCCCCCAAAAAATTGGACCCCTATTATCTACGAAAAACAAATGAAATGGTATTTTTCTTCTTCACTCGCCCTTACATACCACTTTCAGTGGTTTTATACCAACTGCTCGAGATTTTAGCCGTTTTTACCAATTTTTGACCCCCTAAAAACTCAAATTTGACCCCCTGGAATTTTTGAAAATAGCTCATTCTTTTATTTGGCAATACGAACGTTTTGACGAAATTTGGAATTTTTATCATGCTCCCAAGGACAGAATGATATCTATTGAAGTATATCTGTATAATACATAAATATATATTATATATATATATATATATATATATATATATATGCTTTTTTTTTAAATCTAGAGATGAATTCAGTACCTATGCTTTGAAACGGATTTGCCTATAAAAAAATTTCAAAAATTCATGCTCTGGAGATTTTGAGCCCATTGCAATAGCTTCAGTTTCTCTGAAAATTCGCTAAAAACATGAAAAATATAAAATTTAAAATTTATTTCAATGAATAAATACGATGTACCTACACTACTTACAGGGAAAAATAATAATAATTTTTCTTAAAAAAATAGGAAACTGTCGTTAGCTATTCGGCAGGTAATGCAGAGATCCACTTTTCTCGCAAGGTCGGAAAGTGTGTCAAAACTCCTGGAACGACCCTCACCTTCTTCGCACTCCTGTACAATTTTTCCCTTCATCGAAATCCTTCAAGATTTTTTATTCTCGCTGGCATCCCGAACGTTAAGGTTTCCTTTCCGACATTGCGGTCTTCAAACTGACCTGTCTGACGATGAATTGATGGATCAATGGGGTGAGCTCAATAATGATAAAACAAAGCAACAAAGTGGGTTCGATTCCTCACTGTTAGACGTCGGTAGAACAACGAGTCCCACTATCAGAGGTCTCTCACTCACGGAGGCCCTGGCGGTTGAGATTCCCACTCATGGAGGTTGTTGTCCTTGGGAAAGACGAATCCCACTCGTAGAGGTCTCATTAATCCCACTCAATGAGGTTTTTGGTCCTTAAGAGGGTGAGACCGGACACTTTTTCCCAGACATAGAGATTTCTCACTTATCCCCAGAAGAAGTGAGATTGAGTGGGAGATTGAGTATAATACATAATCCTCAAAATTGTCGACAAACCTGGTGTAAATTTTGCTTAGAGAATGTGTTACTTAAAATTTGTTTATATTATTAGGTGGTACGAGACAATTAAGTTAGCAACTGACCACCTATCATCCTTCTCTCCCCAATCAATCACCCAAATGCAAAATATCGGGGATTGTTTATGAACACAAGACTCTATTATAAGTACGGAAGTCATGTAATGGGTAAGTACGCATTATGTTAGTTTCCATTTCATTAATAAGATTCTTTGTTTATTACAGAGATCGCGATTCATAAAATTATATATAAATATACAGTAGGTATTTATTGTTTACAGGAGCTTACCTCGTACAGCGCCCCAGATGAGGCTGTCCCCTCGTCCCTGAAAAACGAGAAAGAATTGGTCAAATAACATTGCATGAATATGTTATACTTATGAGCAGAGACGAGTAACATTTGTCATTTATTATTGCGACTTATGTAATTTATTCCATGTCATTTATTTTTAGTGGTTTATATCACTTATCCGACCAAAATGGCCATTTTGTGTCATTTATAAACTATTTCACGTCATTTGTTTTTCAAGTTTTGGCTATCCTAGTAAGTTCTAAATCATCGTGAAACCTGGAAAAAAAAGGAAGGAAAACTTACAAACACGTTCTGTAGGTACTAATGCCGATTTATTTCAATACTAATGTTATGAAGAATGTAGGTACAAAATTTACAAGGAAAATCATTCTAGAATCATAAGAAATACGTATTTTACACGTTTAAATAATTATTAAAATATAAAATCGTATGGGATTCTAGATTTTTATCAGTAAAATTAGTTGTCTTTTCACTCAAAAGCATTTTAAATTTTGAAAACGATCTCTCAACATCAGCAGAGGATGCAGGAGCAGCCCCTCATCGATGGGGTTGTTATTCTGTCTTCCTCATAAGGGACCTTGAGGACGATGAGTAATCGTCGATTTCAATGACTTAGAGAGCACAAAAATATGATCAAAATGTATTTCTAAGGCTCGGGGAAAAAAAGGCCCGAAAACGTCCGATTTATGTAATTTATTCGGAATTTCGGCGAGTTATGTCATTTATTCGAACAATGGCCATTTTATTTAAAGTTTATGACATTATTTACTTGTCTCTGCTTATGAGCCTCAATAGCGTTCACTACTGAGTTCACCTCTTTGATGATTGATTTGATTAACCAAAACAGTTACCTAGCAAGGGATATTATTTGTAATGTTACCTAACAAGGGACGTAATTTGCAATATTTTTCTAATTTGTAATTTTAGTTTTTCTGATTAACAAATAATTCATTCTAATATTAGGGATGGGTTCGATAGTCACACAAAAATTATCAAAAATATCTGATTTAACCTAAATTATCAATCAATACTGTATTAAATATTCTAAAATATCTATCGATATTCCGATATACTGACGATAGAAATGTCGCACATATTGATATAAAAAATTCCAGTCAAGCCGAATCAAAAAATTCCACTCAATAAGCAAAATTTTAATAAAATAAACACTTCCTTGGTTTTCTTCTGAGCTTTTGACAGATATGCGACCCATATGAATATGATCAAATGGGTAGGTTAGGTTATCAGACCCATAAGAACTAAATCACTCGCGACGAAGTCGTGGATTATTGTGTGTTACTGACGATGGTTTGATCACCGAAACCGGTATAACAGTGTTTTTTGTGTTTTTCGTGTATTAGTGGAAATATAATATTTTTTCAATAACTCAGTTTTTCGTTATCGGACCCATATCAATGAGCAATAGCAAAACGCCCCACGATATCATGGAACGGTATTGTTTAGACCTCAGAACAAGAAAAGGAATCAAAACAAAGTCATAAACAAGTCTTCTTCTTCTGCTCCAAGTTTCGCTATCGGATATAATAAAGAATTCTAAAGTCTTCGTGTTGGTTATTTGTATCTAATTTCGTTGCCGTTTTAGTGCCGCCTCTTCCTTCTGTATCTTGCACAGATACTGTTGCGTACATGAATATTATCTTGGAAGCGCATAGATTACCGCCGAAGTCCTACTTCCTTGCAGGCAACATAAAATATCGATAGCGACAGTTCGGATAGGATGGGCGGAGCTAAGTAAAACCGATATATCGATATATCAATACAAATATTCGATAATCAGATTTTATCCTATTGATTTATAGCGATGCTACAGTAATTATTTGTTTGTACTTTTACACTGGTCCTAGTTGCAGCTTTTGGAAAAATTCGTAGTTGCGAAAAATTCCTGTTTACTGGTTCCCCAACGAAAATTCAGTTTCCCCTGCAAAATTAAACAGGTTCATTCCACTAACAAGTACTGATAAATACACTACTGTTCTCGCAACCCACCTCTTGTCATTCGAATAACGCATCAGATACATTTCAATAAAATATCTATATTTTCGATTTGTTGATAAATTGATGATACCTGCCGTGGTTCTTCCCAAATCTCTACATAAACCACTCCTATGTAATACTGAGCGATTTAACCAAATAAACGACGGGAACGTTGAGTAGGGCAGCGCCAAGGGGAAAACAACCGTAGGGGTTTTCCCAACCGCCATCGAACCTTAACAGGCATAACGGCCGATTGTGAACGGAGGACAGGTGGAAAAGTCCCTATAAAAACAGCCCTTCTGGCCCAGCTCCTCATTTGACCAACCGACTCCCGACTTACCACTACTCTCTTCCCGATCCCTTTCTCCGACACTCGCTGTGGTTCATTCGGCAGGGTGCTCGCAAAAGACTCCTAAGGATCAGCCAATACTCGCTGTGGTTCATGCTCGCGGGGTAGTAGTAGTAGGTCCTTCGTTCCAAAAGACTCCTTAGGAGCAACTCATACCTGCTGTGGTTCATTCTCCCCAAGTATTGTTAGTAGGTCCCTTCGTTCCAAAAGACTCCTAAGGATCAGCCAATACTCGCTGTGGTTCATGCTCGCGGGGTAGTTGTAGTAGGTCCTTCGTTCCAAAAGACTCCTTTAGGAGCAACTAATACATGCTGTGGTTCATTCTCGCGGGGTATTGGTAGTAGGTCCCTTCGTTCCAAAAGACTCCATAGTAGCAACTACGATACCTGCTGTGGTTCATGCTCGCGGGGTAGTTGTAATAGGTCCTTCGTTCCAAAAGACTCCTTAGGAGCAACTAATACCTGCTGTGGTTCATTCTCGTGGGGTATTGGTAGTAGGTCCTTTCGTTCCAAAAGACTCCTTAGGAGCAACTAATACCTGCTTTGTTTCATGTTCGCGGGGTAGTAGTAGTAGGTCCCTTCGTTCCAAAAGACTCCTTAGGAGCAACTAATACCTGCTGTGGTTCATTCTCGCGGGGTATTGGTAGTAGGTCCCTTCGTTCCAAAAGACTCCTTACGATACCTGCTATGGTTCATGCTCGCGGGGTAGTTGTAGTAGGTCCTTCGTTCCAAAAGACTCCTCAGGAGCAACTAATACAAGCGGTGGTTCATTCTTGCGGGGTATTGGTAGTAGGTCCCTTCATTCCAAAAGACTCCTTACGATACCTGCTATGGTTCATGCTCGCGGGGTAGTTGTAGTAGGTCCTTTGTTCCAAAAGACTCCTTCTTAGGAGCAACTAATACCTGCTGTGGTTCATTCTCGCCGAGTATTGGTAGTAGGTCCTTCGTTCCAAAAGACTCCTTAGGAGCAACTACGATACCTGCTGTCGTTCATGCTCGCCGAGTATTGGTAGTAGGTCCCTTCGTTCCAAAAGACTCCTTAGTAGCAACTACGATACCTGCTGTGGTTCATGCTCGCGGGGTAGTTGTAGTAGGTCCTTTGTTCCAAAAGACTCCTTAGGAGCAACTAATACCTGCTGTGGTTCATTCTCGCCGAGTATTGGTAGTAGGTCCTTCGTTCCAAAAGACTCCTTAGGAGCAACTACGATACCTGCTGTCGTTCATGCTCGCCGAGTATTGGTAGTAGGTCCCTTCGTTCCAAAAGACTCCTTAGTAGCAACTACGATACCTGCTGTGGTTCATGCTCCCGGGGTAGTTGTAGGAGGTCCTTCGTTCCAAAAGACTCCTTAGGAGCAACTAATACCTGCTGTGGTTCATGCTCGCGGGGTAATGGTAGTAGGTCCATCTTTTCTATGTAGCACCTGCTGTGGTTCATGCTCGCGGGGTGCTAGAAAAAGACTCCTAAGGAGCAACTAATACCTGCTGTGGTTCATGCTCGCGGGGGGCTAGAAAAAGACTCCCAAGGAGCAGCCAATACTCGCTATCGTTCATGTGTATTAGTAGTAGATTCCTCCCGGCCCTACAGTAGGAGGAAATTTCAACCAGCGCCTGTGATCACCTTGGATCACAGTGGTGACCCCAAAATTTTCCCCTCTCCACGTTGGTGATACGCACATACCCGCGCATCACCACAATACCCATCCCTAATTTTTCTGATATTAGCTACAATCTCTCGCGTGTCAGTAGTAGTTATATCTTAATGACCTATTTATTACAACGAACACGTATAAAGCATTGAGTCGATGTGAGACACACATTACTGGTCACCTTGTTGTAGTACGGACCCACGGAATATGTCGGTACGAAAACCCTTGGGGTTTCAATCACTTCACAAGTCATATTTCTGGCTTCGCCTTCTCGGGAAACGTCGACGGCAACGATTAGGGAACCCGCAGTAATGGACGCGGTGAAATGAAAAGTTTACGTGCTATTCAGCGATTCCCCTTCCTTCAGCCCTGAAAAGGCTTTTTGTCCGAAAACCCAGTACAAGTTCGAGTTCAGGCCTTTGTTGAGTGAAAGTAATTTTGAGAAATTTTTTTTCTCTCTCTCTCTTACATTTGTGATAACGGTTTCACCTTAAAGGATGGTTCATCTTTTAGAGCGCTAGCGTTTCCGACAGTAGGCTGGTACTTACCTTTTTTTTGTTTATCTTGAAATTGAAAGAACATCGACAAAACAAAAACGTGGAAAATTGAAAGTTCTTGAAGTGGGAAGGCCCAATATCGAAGTTGTTCTCAAACTTTCAAGTTTTTCTCTTTCCCTTGTTACAGTTTCGTACTGTCCTGTGGATGGGTGAAATCGGTATCTGTTCGGTATTGAGGGAAAATGAGGAGGACATCAGTTACCTACAAGGTACAGCAATCAATCGGTGACTCAATTACTGATGGAGTCCAGGAAAACTCCTGAGGAGGCAATTTGAAGCCAGTATATTCTTCTATTACAGCGTCTTCTTCTTCAATTAACTATAAACAATAATGGTACAAGCTGCATCAGTCAACCATCAGTACAAGACAACGGGCAAATCTTAGTGTCTTCAACTGTCACAGCGAACTACTAAACAGACAAGACAAAGGACAGCAACCAACCACTGCATCGGCAAACAAACCCTCCACAGCTCCGGAGTTGAGAAATCAATTTTCACGAGTAGTAATGAGAATTTGTACGATTCTTAGCAATTCTTGACCCACTAAAAGTCAAATATGACCCCATTATTTTGTCAACAATTTTTTTAAATTGCAATAATACAAAGCCTTCTGTATATATTTTTGAATGAAAGCAGGTTCCACACTAAGAATTTTGAGACCAACAGCACTCTCCTACGATGAGTAGGTAGTTCTTATTTATGAGTTTTCACATTTTTGACAACAAGTGACGTCACACTGAACAAGAGGATCCCGCCCAGGCGGGAGGGGTGTAAGGACGTCACTTTTTTCTCCAAAATTGTGAAAGCTCACTGAGAAAGAAGTATTCATCGTAGGAGAGTGCGGTTGGTCTCAAAATTCTCAGAATGGAACCTAATTTCACTTATAAATGGAGAAACTAATATAAACGGAAGTCATTACTCATAGTCGGGTACTCCTCATTGATTATTTACTCCAAACCGGTCGGAAAACGGAGTTATAACTCGTAGTTTAAGCACTTAAATATAGGTAAGTACAAAATAAGATTAAACAACGCTGCAAAGTTCTTGTCACATGGGTTTATTATTCTACTGGACATACCTACAGAAATGTTGGCTGACCATTAATTGTTTCTTTCATGTACAATAAATTACTGAAATGGCTATTTTTGATGTTTCCACCAATTTTGGCCCCGAAAAACACGAATTAGGGTCGGCTTTTTAAAAAAAAAATATTATCTTTGATCATTTATAGTACCATTTAATTGTCTTGATTCAAAGTTAATACTATTTCTAGTGTTATTATACAAATGTATGGTGATTTGAGACAATTTCCTAGGTTTTTGACAGATAAAAAATGAACTTCGGGGAGCTAACCATTGTTACAACCGCAATTTTTCACTCTTTGGTCAAAATCAACTTCATATTCGGTCTTCTGGCCCTAACAAACATGGAAAACAATACATCACAAGATCATGTTCACTAAAACCTTTAAAAAAATGCTAAACCCCCTATTTTTACACCCATTTTCTCCCCCATAACACCCCTGGGTGTATTCCGATCGGGCTGCCGAGCTTTGGAGCACAACTAGGAGCCAAATGTGTTCCCAAATGGGGACCCAAACTGTGGAAGAACGACGATTTTAGACCTGATTTTAACGCAAATTTAAGGCTGAAACTTTTTTAGAAACTTTGTTCAAAATCGACTTCATATTCGATCTCCTCGTCCTAAAAAAACATGGAAAACGATACCTCACAAGCTCGTGTTCAGTTAAACCTCAAAACAAAACTCTAAAACCCCTACTTTTACACCCATTTTTCTCCCATAACGACCCAAACTGTGTGCGGAAGAACAACGATTTTAGACCAAAATGTAAGGTAACTTTAAGGCTGAAACTTCGTTAACTTCAATTTTCCACTCTTTGGTCAAAATCGACTTCATATTCGGTCTTCTCGTCCTAAAAAAACATGGAAAACGATACCTCAAAAATTACTAAAAAACCAGAAAAGACAAGAAATACCTACTTTGTACCAATTTTTCACTCATAACACCCTTCGGTATATTCCGACCGGGCTGCAAAGTTTCGGGACACAACTATGGCCTTAATGGAGCGTGTAAGTGAAAGAACGAATTTTTTAGACCGAAAATGAAGTCATTGCCTTTTCTGAATATACGCACCTTGAAACGGAAAAGAAAAATTTTTGATGGGGTGTTATAAAAAATTAGTTGCTGAGCGAGATTTGGTTTATTATTCACAGAATTATATAAATGAAATATAAATTATTTCCTTACAAAAACTCACTATTAGAGGAAGAAATTCGCCATCGTTGTGAATGTCCTAAAAAAATGTCCTAAAAAAACATGGAAAACGATACCTCACAAGCTCGTGTTCAGTAAAACCTCAAAACAAAACTCTAAAACCCCTACTTTTACACCCATTTTTCTCCCATAACGACCCAAACTGTGTGCGGAAGAACAACGATTTTAGACCAAAATGTAAGGTAACTTTAAGGCTGAAACTTCGTTAACTTCAATTTTCCACTCTGGTCAAAATCGACTTCATATTCGGTCTTCTCGTCCTAAAAAAACATGGAAAACGATACCTCAAAAATTACTAAAAAACCAGAAAAGACTAGAAATACCTACTTTGTACCAATTTTTCACTCATAACACCCTTCGGTATATTCCGACCGGGCTGAAAAGTTTCGGGACACAACTATGGCCCTAATGGAGCGTGTAAGCGAAAGAACGAATTTTTTAGACCGAAAATGAAGTCATTGCCTTTTCTGAATATACGCACCTTGAAACGGAAAAGAAAATTTTTTGATGGGGTGTTATAAAAAATTAGTTGCTGAGCGAGATTGGGTTTATTATTCACAGAATAATATAAATGAAATATAAATTATTTCCTTACAAAAACTCACTATTAGAGGAAGAAATTCGCCATCGTTGTGAATGTCCTAAAAAAATGTCCTAAAAAAACATGGAAAACGATACCTCACAAGCTCGTGTTCAGTAAAACCTCAAAACAAAACTCTAAAACCCCTACTTTTACACCCATTTTTCTCCCATAACGACCCAAACTGTGTGCGGAAGAACAACGATTTTAGACCAAAATGTAAGGTAACTTTAAGGCTGAAACTTCGTTAACTTCAATTTTCCACTCTTTGGTCAAAATCGACTTCATATTCGGTCCTCTCGTCCTAAAAAAACATGGAAAACGATACCTCAAAAATTACTAAAAAACCAGAAAAGACAAGAAATACCTACTTTGTACCAATTTTTCACTCATAATACCCTTCGGTATATTCCGACCGGGCTGCAAAGTTTCGGGACACAACTATGGCCTTAATGGAGCGTGTAAGTGAAAGAACGAATTTTTTAGACCGAAAATGAAGTCATTGCCTTTTCTGAATATACGCACCTTGAAACGGAAAAGAAAAATTTTTTGATGGGGTGTTATAAAAAATTAGTTGCTGAGCGAGATTGGGTTTATTATTCACAGAATAATATAAATGAAATATAAATTATTTCCTTACAAAAACTCACTATTAGAGGAAGAAATTCGCCATCGTTGTGAATGTCCTAAAAAAATGTCCTAAAAAAACATGGAAAACGATACCTCACAAGCTCGTGTTCAGTAAAACCTCAAAACAAAACTCTAAAACCCCTACTTTTACACCCATTTTTCTCCCATAACGACCCAAACTGTGTGCGGAAGAACAACGATTTTAGACCAAAATGTAAGGTAACTTTAAGGCTGAAACTTCGTTAACTTCAATTTTCCACTCTGGTCAAAATCGACTTCATATTCGGTCTTCTCGTCCTAAAAAAACATGGAAAACGATACCTCAAAAATTACTAAAAAACCAGAAAAGACTAGAAATACCTACTTTGTACCAATTTTTCACTCATAACACCCTTCGGTATATTCCGACCGGGCTGAAAAGTTTCGGGACACAACTATGGCCCTAATGGAGCGTGTAAGCGAAAGAACGAATTTTTTAGACCGAAAATGAAGTCATTGCCTTTTCTGAATATACGCACCTTGAAACGGAAAAGAAAATTTTTTGATGGGGTGTTATAAAAAATTAGTTGCTGAGCGAGATTGGGTTTATTATTCACAGAATAATATAAATGAAATATAAATTATTTCCTTACAAAAACTCACTATTAGAGGAAGAAATTCGCCATCGTTGTGAATGTCCTAAAAAAATGTCCTAAAAAAACATGGAAAACGATACCTCACAAGCTCGTGTTCAGTAAAACCTCAAAACAAAACTCTAAAACCCCTACTTTTACACCCATTTTTCTCCCATAACGACCCAAACTGTGTGCGGAAGAACAACGATTTTAGACCAAAATGTAAGGTAACTTTAAGGCTGAAACTTCGTTAACTTCAATTTTCCACTCTTTGGTCAAAATCGACTTCATATTCGGTCTTCTCGTCCTAAAAAAACATGGAAAACGATACCTCAAAAATTACTAAAAAACCAGAAAAGACAAGAAATACCTACTTTGTACCAATTTTTCACTCATAATACCCTTCGGTATATTCCGACCGGGCTGCAAAGTTTCGGGACACAACTATGGCCTTAATGGAGCGTGTAAGTGAAAGAACGAATTTTTTAGACCGAAAATGAAGTCATTGCCTTTTCTGAATATACGCACCTTGAAACGGAAAAGAAAAATTTTTTGATGGGGTGTTATAAAAAATTAGTTGCTGAGCGAGATTGGGTTTATTATTCACAGAATAATATAAATGAAATATAAATTATTTCCTTACAAAAACTCACTATTAGAGGAAGAAATTCGCCATCGTTGTGAATGTCCTAAAAAAATGTCCTAAAAAAACATGGAAAACGATACCTCACAAGCTCGTGTTCAGTAAAACCTCAAAACAAAACTCTAAAACCCCTACTTTTACACCCATTTTTCTCCCATAACGACCCAAACTGTGTGCGGAAGAACAACGATTTTAGACCAAAATGTAAGGTAACTTTAAGGCTGAAACTTCGTTAAGTTCAATTTTCCACTCTGGTCAAAATCGACTTCATATTCGGTCTTCTCGTCCTAAAAAAACATGGAAAACGATACCTCAAAAATTACTAAAAAACCAGAAAAGACTAGAAATACCTACTTTGTACCAATTTTTCACTCATAACACCCTTCGGTATATTCCGACCGGGCTGAAAAGTTTCGGGACACAACTATGGCCCTAATGGAGCGTGTAAGCGAAAGAACGAATTTTTTAGACCGAAAATGAAGTCATTGCCTTTTCTGAATATACGCACCTTGAAACGGAAAAGAAAATTTTTTGATGGGGTGTTATAAAAAATTAGTTGCTGAGCGAGATTGGGTTTATTATTCACAGAATAATATAAATGAAATATAAATTATTTCCTTACAAAAACTCACTATTAGAGGAAGAAATTCGCCATCGTTGTGAATGTCCTAAAAAAATGTCCTAAAAAAACATGGAAAACGATACCTCACAAGCTCGTGTTCAGTAAAACCTCAAAACAAAACTCTAAAACCCCTACTTTTACACCCATTTTTCTCCCATAACGACCCAAACTGTGTGCGGAAGAACAACGATTTTAGACCAAAATGTAAGGTAACTTTAAGGCTGAAACTTCGTTAACTTCAATTTTCCACTCTTTGGTCAAAATCGACTTCATATTCGGTCTTCTCGTCCTAAAAAAACATGGAAAACGATACCTCAAAAATTACTAAAAAACCAGAAAAGACAAGAAATACCTACTTTGTACCAATTTTTCACTCATAACACCCTTCGGTATATTCCGACCGGGCTGAAAAGTTTCGGGACACAACTATGGCCCTAATGGAGCGTGTAAGCGAAAGAACGAATTTTTTAGACCGAAAATGAAGTCATTGCCTTTTCTGAATATACGCACCTTGAAACGGAAAAGAAAATTTTTTGATGGGGTGTTATAAAAAATTAGTTGCTGAGCGAGATTGGGTTTATTATTCACAGAATAATATAAATGAAATATAAATTATTTCCTTACAAAAACTCACTATTAGAGGAAGAAATTCGCCATCGTTGTGAATGTGGCCAACTCGCCCATACAACCCCCTCCATCCATTACCCCCTTCACTCATTCAAATCCGGTCACGCATCCAACTCCGACCCTGGTTAAAGTGTGCTACTTACACACTTGAGTAATGGCAAGTAGGAAATACTTGAGCCCGTCGGTTTTCACTCACGTTACTCGCTTTCGCCCCTCGAAAAGGGTTATTCAACGGTTTGCCTTCCCTTTCCCCTACCTATTATTCAACGCGTATAGCCCCCCCCCCCCCCTCCACACACACAAACACACACACACCAAACATAGCCACCATGTTGTGGAATCCGTGAATGCAGTATGGAATACTAAACGAAGGGTTTCCCACGTAAAGGTAATGTAGCCTTTAACGATCTTATTATCTTTTTTTTTTTTTTAGATTTAAGGCGATATTTCATTCCCAACGTCCGCTCGAGCGCACAGTATAATGTTGGTTTTGCATGAGAGCCGAGTTGGGACTCGTTATTTAACACAGCAGTACAAAGGGACTCGAACTTCAAATGGGGTGTGTGCGTGGAAACGAAACTTTGAGGAGACCCCTCAGGTCAATGGTGTTCTTAAGCACTCCCCCCCCCCCCCCACCACCCCTTCCAATCCGCAACAGTCCACAGAAAAACGTAGGTACCTTAGCTTCCGGATTTTGAAATTGGGTTTATTGCATTTCCTGATAGACGAGAAGTATCTGAACACGATCCCGTTTTCAGATTTTCGATACCTCAATCCGTTGAAAATTTGTCATTTTTTTGAACCTCTGAATTGCGAGAAAGTTGTTTTTGAGAAAAACGCAATCAAAGTTTTAGAAACTGTTTTGACATAGTATTTTCCACCTTTTCAGCCTGGTTTTTGATTTTTTCCCCCCTTTTCATTAGTACTAGTACTATTGTTGGGAATGTATTAGAGTAGATTTCCATCAAAAAAACTAATTTTTTCATTTTTTTTTTTTTAGATTGGGTCAATTGCAAAAAAGTGAGTTTTGTGTTGAATGGCACCGCAGTCGTTTTGACTTCTTTTTATTTAATTCCGACTTGATTTATTACATTTCTAGTTCGTTGCAAACATAATAATGAAACCAGAATTGGATGGGGAGGGGGGTTACCAAAATATTTTTGTATAGGTACTTAAAAATTTTTTTTTGGAAAACACAATCAACAGGTCTGATAACAGATAACAACAACACGATAGCAAACTTCTTCTTCTTCTTCGCACAAAAAAAAGAAGGTGTGGAAGACCCGAAAAATAGCATCTGAACAAGGAGATGAGGTACAGGTGGCCCCGGGAAGCTAAGGTACGTTATTCCGAGCTTTGGTTTTTGCGATTTATCGATGATTTCTAGTAATCGATTCGTAAAACGGCTTACGGATCCAGAAACTTCGTTAAATTTCCTATAAGAATCGGTAATAATCCAAAAATTTGATTTTTTGACCCTGATTCGGTTTTTTCGTTCTCCTGAAAAAGTTGCTTCCGGAAGCAAAGGTTTCCTGTGGACGATCATTTTATTTAACACAGCAGTATAAAGCGACTCGAAGCACAAAACTTTGAGGAGACCTCAGGTCAAGAGTGTTCTTTAGAACTCCCCCCCCCCCCCCCCCAACGTTTTCAATGGCCTTTATTTCATTAGACCTGCTGTGCTCTTCTTGCGTTTGATTGTTTCCAGGCCTTTTTAGGACCATGACAATCGTTGCAGTTACAATTTGGGCCCTAGTTGTGTCCCGAAACTTTGCAGCCCGATCGGAATATACCTAAGGGTGTTATGGATGATAAATTTGTGTAAAAATAGGGTTTTTTGGTGTTTTAGTAACATTCAGTTGTGAGGTATCGTTTTCCATGTTTTGGTTTATTATTCTGCGAATAATACCGCCGTATCACGCATACCGGCTTCATTTTTGGTCTAAAAAATTCGTTCTTTCGCACACATGCTCCGTTTGGGCCCTAGTTGTGTCCCGAAACATTTCAGCCCGATCGGAATATATCCGTTTGAAAAATTATCAGTTTGAAAAATGGGTGTAAAATAGGTTTTTTTTTGTGTTTTAGTAACATGAGGCTTTAAGGTATCGTTTTCAATGTTTTTTACGACGAGAAGACCGAATATAAACTCGGTTTTGACCAGTGAGTGGAAAATTGAGGTTCTAACGAAGTTTCAGTCTTTGATTTACGTTAAATTTTGGTATAAAATCGTTGTTCTTCCGCACACAGTTCGGGTCCCCATTTGGGAACACATTTGGGTCCTAGTTGTGCTCCAAAGCTCGGCAGCCCGATCGACATACACCCAGGGGCGTTATGGGAGAAGCATGGGTGTAAAACTAGGGGTTTTCGAAGTGTTTTTTTCGAGGTTTTAGTGAACAGGATCTTGTGATGTATCGTTTCCCAGATTTTTTAGGGCGAGAAGACCGAATATGAAGTTGATTTTGACCGAAGAGTGAAGAATTGAGGTTGTAACGAAGGTTAAGCTCCCGAAATTCATTTTTCATGAGTCAGAAACCTGGGAAATTGTCTGAAGTCACCACAAATTTGTATAGCAGCACTGGAAGTAGTATATTAGCGGGTGAATCAAGACAGTTAAATGGGACTCCTAATGATCGAAGATGAACAGCCAACATTTCTGTAGGTATGGCCAGTAGAATAATAAACCCAAGTGACAAGGACTTTACAGCGTTTTTTATGGTGAGGGGACCTAAATGAAGTCGACTTTGACCAAAGAGTGGAAAGTTGTGGTTCTAACGAAGTTCCACCTCCCAAAATTCATTATCTGAAATCACCATACATTTGTATGATAACACTAGAAGCAGTATCAACAGCTGAATCAAGGCAATGAATTGGCACAGGATCAAAGGTAATTTGTCAAAAATAGGAGCCTAATTCGAGTTTTTGAGGGCCAAAATTGATGGAAACCAACAAAAATAGCTACTTCAATTATTGCACACGAAAGGAACTTTAAATGAACAATCCAAACAGCCAACATTTCTGTAGGTATGTCCAGTAGAATAATAAACCCATGCGACAAGGACTTTGCAGGGTTTTTTATATTACATTCAATTTGATTCGTTCGCATCTGTCGTTGAAGTGTCCAAGCCAGCGTTTTAAGCTCGGCGCGAAAAGCGGAAAGGGTTCGCATGGGCGCTTCTTGTCACTTCCACCTGAGGGGGCTGGTTAACGACGGAAGATGGCGGAGCAGTGGGTCGTATCTCTTATTCATGCAGTTTTCACCACACAGCAAACAAGTTGGGACGGTCGGTCAGGGGACCACCACAAACTGGAAGGGTCACCTTTCGGTTCATTATTAGATATACCTGCTCGCAAAACCCGTCCTCTTTCGTCCTGTACGTTCGACTTTGAACTATTACGGCCCGACAACACCGGAAAACCCTACGTCAGTTCAAGTGGGACATCCCTTTATCGCTCTGAGTGGAATCCCACCGGAATCCAGCTATTCAGGTTCAGCAGGTCGAGTACAAATAAGTTCAGAGTGACCACTTCAACCTCCACGTCATTCACTAAGTTATTTTCAATGGGTATGAAACCGATCATTGATCACTGATTGACTATTGATCTGCCGTTGATACCGAAAGCCCAGTGAATCGATGGAGGACATACGAGCTTTTGAGCTCGAGTCATTGAATGCGTCGTTTTGATGAGCAAAATCTCTTTCGATTATATGTATGGACTGCGATTCCTCCGCCTGAAGCTTGCACGCTTGATCAGGGATCAGAATTTATCCTAATTGGCGTTCACTAAATGCTCAGTATTTGAATGACATGGGTAGGTATATATATAAGTTATAGTAGGTTCGAGCTTGCTCGCAGGGGTTATATCGTCTATCATGACTGCGTCAGCAGTGTCGGTCGGGCGCTATAACTTATATATACCCTTGTATACTCTCTCGGTTTCATCAATGGACCCCTTTCCAGTTATCTCGGAGCAGTTGAATCCATGAATAACGCCAAATTCTCGTTCCAAGCTGTTTTTGAGCCTTCTCAACCCACAACGTCGAGCCGTCTCGCCCCCAGTTCAAGAAATACTTACTTTCTTAATCAGCAGTCAGTAATCAAACATCAAAAGCCTCTCTCTTAAGCCGGGTTTACATTGGTCGAGTTGAAGGTAGAGTAGAGTACTTTCTACTCTACCGACCACTCTACCAGTTCGAATCTACTCTACCTGAATCATTCACACGTCAGTCGAGTGCTGTTTCCAGAAAGGTGTAGTAGAGAAATCTCTCTGTTGAGTTTCTGTTTTGCTTTCTATTCTGACCTAATCGGTTTAGTTCTTCTGTGCTGCCTATTATACAGAAAGAATCGAGATAGCCTTCACTGCGTTTGTCCAGTATTCTGTTGAAGGAAATGGAAAAGCAGAGGAAATGAGGAGGCAAGAAGAGAAAGAAGGTAATGGGTCAGGGGTTTGAAGACCTGGCATGGTATCGCCACTGCTCAAACACAATGATATTATAATGATGGATGCCATAACTCCTAGAGGTCACTCCTTATCAAGACTTGTGTCTCTTCCCTTCGTCCTCTCCTTCCAACTCTACTGTACCGTTTACATGGGTAGAGCAGGTGTTAGAGTGAACAGAAGAGTTCAAATTTTGGTAGTGGAAGAGTCATTAGAGTGGAGTCACTCTACAACTTACTAGTCAGTAGAATCAACTCTACTCTACTGAAAATGTTTACACGAGTAGGGTAGAATAATTCTACTCTACCACTCTACGCTACCTTCAACTCAACCAATGCAAACCTGGCTTTATGGCTCTCTCACTCCAAGATGTGGACTTCAACTGAGTGTTCTTCTGGGGTTCTCAAGCTGAACGAAAATATTTATTTCGTTGAGTTCTCCACGCACTTTACCTGGACATGTATGCCGGGGTGGACATGTATGCCGGGGCTGTCCGAGCGGGTTGGAGCGTCCGATCTTTATATCCCTTGGATAAAAGTTCGCGGAGTCTCTGGTTCCCGTCTCGGGAGAGCACCACACAAGCTTAGAAAAGCTTGCATGTGCTTACTGGACCAGCGATTAGTTCTTCACCTCTGATGGACATGTGAAGCCTACTGGGACTTTCGTTGAAATAGCAGTGTCTCTAGCTTTCGAGTAAAAGTTCCCCCCGGGATATAACGAGTAAATACACCCCCCCCCCCCCCCCAGGACTGCCGATTTAGTATTTTTCTCTCTCCCCTGGATTCACTTAAATACGAATATCTACTGTGTTCAATTGTGCGTTGCTGCATCGTCATTATGACATGACATAACAGCAGGAAAGTAAAGTTCAAGAGAATGAGCGGGAAATTTTTTATTAAAAACTCCATTTAACCACTCTGGTCAAATATGAGGAAACTGTTGCACGAACTGTATATGATGATTTAACGATAAGTCTAACATTTTACGATAAGTCTACATATTGGTCGTGAAGGTTGTGGTGAAAGGTTGAGTGTTTGGTGATCCCTATGGAGGATAGGTTTGGGTAGGAAGGAAGCTAATACTAATACCCCGGGGTTATAACCACAGCAGGTATTGCGTACTCCTTGGGAGTCTTTTGCTAGCACTCCGCAGTTACCACCACAGCAAGTATAAAATACCCCGTGGTTACCACCACAGCAGGTGCTAGATGAAAGAGAGGGTGGCACGGTTACCACCATAGCGAGTATAAAATACCGGTTAACACCACAGCAGGCACAAGGAGAGGTAGGAGAGAGAGGTTTGAGAGAGAAGTCACAAGTTGAGAGTTGGTTGGTCGAATGAAGAGCTGCGCTAGCAGGGCTGTTATAAAGGCCCCGTCTCCCGGCCATCAACGGCCGTTATGACCGTTGAGGGCGATGGGCGATGGGATTTAATACATTTATTAAAGGAGATAGAGAGGACAGGCCACTTGCAGTTGGTCGACCCAGCAAAGAAAATTGCGGAACATGAGCCAAACAAATGACAATAACAACTTTGCTGGAATCATATTCACATGAATTAATTTTAAGAGCAGCCAAGGCTATTCAAAAAGAGAACGAAGACGAAATTCAAATTCATTGTCCTTTTTTAGTCCCGAGAAAGCTTTGGCGATCATGACTGACGCAACTTCGTCAAAGTATCAGTATAATATTCTTAGTATAATATTCCTTCAAACAGCCAAGTATTGGAAGTGAAAAAGGAGTGCTATAGATTACCTTAAAATTTGATTTAAAAAATGTAGATGTTCCGCACCACAAATTTTATCTTTCAAGCTTCCTTGACATTTATTTATAATTCCTCAATGAAAAAAAAAACTGCAATATGCAGTAAGTAAGGTTGAAATAATACATTGGTAGAGAATATAAGGATATATTTGATATAGAATATTATCAAAAGATAATTACCGATATTATCAACAGACAGAATCGAAATCCAGGTATCAAGGAAGGTGTTGATGCTATGTGTATCGCTCATTTCTCAGGATTTTCCTTCTTGGTTCGGTTTTAGGGCTTTGATAGTGGTTTCACTGAACTCGGCGCCCGGAAAAACATGGGAAGTGATGAACTTCAGAGCAATTTTGGTGTAAATTGTGGTTTTTTCGCGAAATCGGCCGTTTTGGACCACCACGCGACGTACGGTCGATGGTGGGCGGAATGATTTTTTTTTTAAATTCCATTTTCGGATTTTACGTACCTTGAAAAGAAAACCATGAAATTTAAGGGGGGGGGGGGGGGTTAAAAAAATTGTTCATGCTCGATTCCAAAGGTTTATTATTTAAAATAATAAACCAAAAGGGACGGTCCAAAACTTGGAACGCATTTCCTTCGATTGCTCAGCGATTCCACCTCGGAAAACTTCGCCATTTCTCTTTCTCCGAAGTCTAACAGAAGATTCGCAGTAAACTCCTTTGGCGGCCAAACAAACTTCCAACCCCCTTTCTAGCATCTTCCGAACACGTCTCCGGGAGAATATATTGTTCGTAGTGTTCAACCGAGTTTAAATGATCCGCACACAGAGATAGGAACGTGGAATGCCTAATTTACGAGGGTTTCACAAGTTCATTTGCTGCAGTACCTTCTGCTTCTAATCCAGGATTTAATGAAGCGACAATTGTGTGGCTAGTAGTAGCTGTACATACTCGTATTGTTACAGACAGGCAGCCACGTCCAGACGGAGGCAAATGGGGCAAAACGTGATCACGAGGATCCCTGATTTTGAGGAATAAATTAAGTGGAATTTGTTGATTCTTTTCCGCTTTCTTTTTTTTTCTTTTTCAAAAGTCAAACCAGAAAGAAACTGGGTACCTAATAAATTTTCCGTTGATAAGATTTCTCGACTTGGAAATCGGTGAAGATGCAGCATTATACCCTGTCGGGCAGCGACAGACTAAAGCGCTGCAAATTACTACACAACGATTTATTATTTACCTGTATAGATGCCCCTTCTGCGTAGATCACTGGTTTCTGCGGTCAATAGGTAGGTACCTACCTACCTTCCTGCTTTCCCAAGGAAAGCCATAAATCGAGTACTGGAGCCGGGCTGCGCGTGATTCCATAATTCAATCATTAATTATTAATTTGTTGTTATTCATGAAGCATAAGGTAAATAATAAACCGATGTGTAATAACTTAGCTGTATAGATGCCCCTTCTGCGTATATAGTATAATAAACCGTTGTCTAATGATTTACGGCTGTGTAATAATTTACCCAATAATACTTCGTTTGTTCAAGTTACAAAAGTGCCTATCAGCAAAATCCAAAAGAGACATCACTTTTCAAATGAAATAATGCCGCAGAACAACCAACTCGACTTCATACAGACATCCGCGATTATAATCAGGTGCTCCCTAGCGATGATATCTGGGCCGGATTCACGATCATGTTGACGAAGCTTTTCGTGCAGACGCCGGTCGTACAATGCTTCGGACGGTCTCAAAAAATTCTCAAGTTCGAGATCAATATTTAAAAACGCAAACATTGAGAGTTTTCAAGCTTGAAAATTTCCTCCCCCATTTTTCACCCCTTAAAGATGACTGACAATAAATCCGGCCCAGACATCATTGCTAGGGAAAACCTGATTGTAATTACTCCGTTTTTTTCCACGCTTGATTCTAAAGGTTCATTATTGAAAACAATAAGTCAAAATTCTGAAACGCTCCGATGAAGGTGTCCCGGGAGGAACTTAGTCGCTAGATTTATGTGCCAAAATCAACTTTGGGTCGAATTTTGAACAGTCGACAGAAGATCGAGGAGAAGTGCACATAGTTCTCTTCCCAGAACGGGTAGGTACCACTGATTCGACAATTTTCGATAAGTTATTATATGAAGTGGAGAAAATGACATAAGCCATGACGAAAGCCCCAGTTGAGAAGAAAACCAGGATTACTCATTTTCTCATACATGGTCCCACATCTTCATCCTGTCAGTAAAACAATTTCCTCCTGGAGTTCCAGCATGCATTATTATGTATACACGCGCTGATTCAAAAATGCATCCACACCAACGAATTTTTTCCTGTTCTTAGTATCATTTTCCGTTCCAAGACTCATTTTCATCACTCGCTTAAGTGGGACAAGAACCCCAACAACTTGTTAGAGCAGGAGCTTGGGTTAGTGGGAAACTTGTGTAAGTAGGAAATTATTGGACGTATTTTTAAATAAATTTTAAATTTTATTTTTTGAAATTAATTTTGAAAATAAATTTGAATTGAATTCAACGTTCTCAATGAGTACATTTCTGTTTTCCAAATAAAAATCGACCGAGAATTTCGGGAGAATTATTTCGTTTAGTTTTCCAAATAAAAATCGACGGTGGTGCCATCTGTTGAAAAGATTTCGTAGTAAAATCCTGTCGTATTGGCCAACCAAGTTTCATTCTACATCTTTTGCGATGGTGCGTACAAGGATGGCACGAAGAACAGGGTCAGATGCATTTACGTACGTCAGTCTCACCCTTATTACAAAGCACTGGAGCTGAGTGCTATATTCACAATACTGCTGTATTTGTCAATAGGAAAACGCTGCAAAGTCCTTGTCACTTGGGTTTATTATTCTACTGGAAATAAGTAAAGAAATTTTTGCTGCTCATTTATTGTTTCTTTCATGTGCAATAATAATTAGGTATTGAAATGGCTATTTTTGATGGTTTCCACCAATTTTGGCCCCCCCAAACACGATTCAGGCTCGGCTTTTTTTAAACAGATTATTTTTGATCATTGATAGTACCATTTAATTGTCTTGATTCACCTGTCGATACTACTTGTAGTGTTATTGTACAATTTTATGGTGATTTCAGACAATTTCCCAGGTTTTTGACTCATAAAAAAAGAATTTCGGGAGCTTAACCTTCGTTACAACCTCAATTCTTCACTCTTCAGTCAAAATCAACTTCATATTCGGTCTTCTCGCCCTAAAAAATATGGAAAACGACACCTCACAAGCTCGTGTTAACTAAAACCTCAAAAATCCCTCGAAAAACATTATTTTCACACCCATTTTTCTCCCATAACACCCCTGGGTGTATGCCGATCGGGCTGCCGTGTTTCGGAGCACAACTAGGACCCAAATGTGTTCCCAAATGGGGACCCAAACTGTATGCGGAAGAACAACGATTTTATACCAAACTCTAAATTAAATTTAAGACTGAAACTTCATTCGAACCTCAATGTTCCACTCTTTGGTCAAAATCGGCTTCATATTCGGTCTTCTCGTCCCAAAAACATGGAAAACGATACCTCAAAAGCTCACACAAAGCTCAACACAAAAAGTACCTACCTATTTTTATACACATTTTCACTCAGAACACCCCTGGGTATATTCCGATCTGGCTGCAAAGTTTCGGGACACAACTAGGGCCCAAATGGAGCATGTGTGCGAAAGAACGAATTTTTAGAATGAAAATGAAGGCGATATACATACGGCGTACGGACATTGCATTTTTGGAATCTACGCACCTTGAAACGGAAAAGAAAAAATTTTGAGGGGGTGTTATAAAATTTTTTTTCTGAGCGACTACATAGTATTATTCACAGTATAATGAACCAAAAATTAAATGTGCATATATTATTTAATACCTCTTTGCGGCAGATAGTAAATACATAATTTTTATTGCATAGGTATTGGTCGAATCACTGGGGGTCCTCTGTGAGTTTTGCCCTGCAAGTTTTGCTTTACCAGTCACTTGCGAAAACCGCCTGGAGTAAAACCATACGTAATTCCATAAAATACCAGTGCGTTCCGTTACGTATTCGCGTGATATCATTAGATACCTGCACCTGTCGAGCCTCAGGTCCGTTTACACGCTCAAGCCGATCGCACAAACTGGCTTGCACAAGCCAGTTTGCGCAAACTGAACTGAACGTGTAGACGGAGTTTGCGCAAGCCATTCGGCTTGCACAAGCCAAAAAATTTGGCTTGTGTGAAATCTGTCTCGGACAGAAAATCGGCTTGAGGTTTGAGCTTGGCTTGAGTGAAGTTTGAGCGTGTAGACGCGGTTTGCACAAACCCACGATCTCGCGCAGGCGCATCCGTTCTCTTCTGGAGTGTGAACCACCTTTTTACCCTACCTCAACCCCTTTATCACTCCCCCTCACCCGTTTATCATTTGGTTCCCCTCTCAATTCCATGATTAAATTGGTATGGGAGCCAACCAATCCTTGCTCCATTTCCGACCATTAGCACATTTTGCTCCCAATTTTTTCCGGATTAAACAAACCGCCGTGGCACATAGCATGAGCTCCTCCTCATCCATATCAAAAATTATTTAGAAAAGTAATTTTGATTTATAAAATTATCAAGATATGATGAAAACAATGAAAAAAACGCTGCAAATCCCTGCACAACGGTTTATTATTTTGTATAGAATACCCTTCTGTTACAGATCACAGCTCTATGTATAGATAACCCGTCTATATAATATAATATGTACTATTCTATGCATATTATGTAGATCGCAGATCCTACGTAGGTTAGTACCTAACCCCGTACTCGTTACTAGGTACCTACCTATATCACGAGTTAAATGCTGCTAAAATAATTGTGCCGATGACAAACAGTACCTAACAAAAAGAAACACACATAATGAAGTTCTGAAAAGAAATTGTTGATGAGGAGTGAAAAAAGTGGCAAAAGTACCTACCAACAAACTCCAGCCCCTTCTACGTAGATGGTATAATGAACCGTTGTGTAATAATTTACCGTTGAGTAATGATTTACCGTAGTAATAATTTACCCATCAATAATACTTCAACGTTTGTTCAAGTTTCACTACCTACCAACAAACTCCAAAAGAGCCATCATTTTTCAAATTAAATAATATCAGAGAACAACCAACTCGACTTCATACTCCGCCAATATAATCAGGTGATCCCTACCAATGATTGGCCGTATTCACAAATTCCTATTGTGGGCGCGTCTCTGGTTACGAGATTTGGTTTGAATTGTATACAATTTCATTCACACTGGAGTCGAAAATGCCTGTCGGTGCAAACTTCGGGGCCTTACTGTGAACGAACGGCTGGACGTACGATGCTCCGGATGGTCTTAAAAAACTCGCAAGTTCAAGAACTATTTAAAACCGTAAAAATATTTACGTAAAAAAATGGTATAGGCGTTTTGAAAATTTCAACCCCTATTTTGAACCCCTTAGAGATGACTCACAGTAACGTCGAGCTTCGAGGACCAACTAGACGCCGAACGGAACCTATAACCCGAATTTCATCAATTTTTTTTCATGGTAACTAAGAAAAGTGGCCCGTACGGCGTACGGCGTACGGCGGACAGACAGAAATATTTTTATTGCAGTTTTGGATTCTACATACCTTGAAACGTAAACCATCAAATTTTGAGGGGGGGTAAGAATTTTTTTTTTCATGCTCGATTCCAATGGTTCATTATTGAAAATAATAAACCAATAAGACCAATTTCAAGTCTCTAGGACAAATGGTTACTATGTTATGAGGAAAGAAATAATATTTTTATGAAAAACGCTGCAAATCCCTGCACAACGGTTTATTATTTTGTATAGAATACCCTTCTGTTACAGATCACAGCTCTATGTATAGATAACCCGTCTATATAACATAATATGTACTAGTCTATACATATATTATGTAGATCGCAGACCCTCCGTAGGTTAGTACCTAACCCCGTACTCGTTACTAGGTACCTACCTAAATCACGAGTTAAATGTTGCTAAAATAATTCTGCCGATGACAAACAGTACCTAACAAAAAGAAACACACATAATGAAGTTCTGAAAAGAAATTGTTGATGAGGAGTGAAAACAGTTGCAAAAGTACCTACCAACAAACTCCAGCCCCTTCTACGTAGATGGTATAATGAACCGTTGTGTAATAATTTACCGTTGAGTAATGATTTACCGTAGTAATAATTTACCCATCAATAATACTTCAACGTTTGTTCAAGTTTCACTACCTACCAACAAACTCCAAAAGAGCCATCATTTTTCAAATTAAATAATATCACAGAACAACCAACTCGACTTCATACTCCGCCAATATAATCAGGTGATCCCTACCAATGATTGGCCGTATTCACAAATTCCTATTGTGGGCGCGTCTCTGGTTACGAGATTTGGTTTGAATTGTATACAATTTCATTCACACTGGAGTCGAAAATGCCTGTCGGTGCAAACTTCGGGGCCTTACTGTGAACGAACGGCTGGACGTACGATGCTCCGGATGGTCTTAAAAAACTCGCAAGTTCAAGAACTATTTAAAACCGTAAAAATATTTACGTAAAAAAATGGTATAGGCGTTTTGAAAATTTCAACCCCTATTTTGAACCCCTTAGAGATGACTCACAGTAACGTCGAGCTTCGAGGACCAACTAGACGCCGAACGGAACCTATAACCCGAATTTCATCAATTTTTTTTCATGGTAACTAAGAAAAGTGGCCCGTACGGCGTACGGCGTACGGCGGACAGACAGAAATATTTTTATTGCAGTTTTGGATTCTACATACCTTGAAACGTAAACCATCAAATTTTGAGGGGGGGTAAGAATTTTTTTTTTCATGCTCGATTCCAATGGTTCATTATTGAAAATAATAAACCAAAAAGTGAGTTTTTCTAAACTTCAACCTCGATGCGGCACGGGTTAATGTTATCCGATCGACCTAAAACTTTGGGAATCTCATTTTCTAGTCAAATGGCACCTTTTAGGGGGTTGCCACGATTGAATTTCGAAAGTTGAAATTTTGTGACCACAAGGCAATAGGCAAACTTTTTTTTGAGAAAATCACTTCTGGCAACCCCCTAAAAGGTGCCATTTGGCTAGAAAATGATATTCGCAAAGTTTTAGGTCGATCGGATATCGTTAACCCGTGCTGCATTGAGGTTGAAGATCAGAAACAGCTTAATCTCATCAAAAGCGTGAGCGATCGCGTTCGGAGCCAAAGTGTACCGATCATATTTTGATAATGAGCCTTCTACATACAAAAAACCCCCCCTAAAATTTGATGGTTCACGTTTCAAGGTATGTAGAATCCAAAACTGCAATAACTAAAGTGATATTTTGGGTAAAAAACGCTTGCATACGAGTCTGCAACGCATTGGGACATTTTCATGTCTTTACCTATTGCTTTTGACATTATTAATATTAAGAGGTAGGTACCTAATTTCAATAAAATAGACGATTCCGGATTAATTATCTTCTACACTCACGATCATTAGTTTGTAAACAAAATATGAGAACAGTTATGCCCATAGCTCCGCTATTCGTATAGTCAATATGTTATGGAGAACATGAAAATGTTCGTTAAATCGAGAGCTTTCCAACGAGTGGTGAACGATTTTTGTGGGTTAAAAAGTGTAGAAAATGAACAAACCTAACAACGGGGTCGTTGTAAGCGGAAATCATTATAAAGGCACTGTAACACAATTTCGTTACGCAATTTCGTGACAGTTTTTTGTGCTATGTGCCAGGGCAAAGACATGAAAATGTCAAAAAAATTGGAGAACGACCAAGCCCACGTTTGCACAAGCACAACTGAACGTTTTGCTTGCCTCTGACTGTAACTGACCTCTTGTGCAAGCCAGTTTGTGCAATCGGCTTGAGCGTGTAAACGGACCTTAAACCGAACCGGTCCAAATCAGGTTTGTTCCGTGAATGACACAGGATTAATTGGTTTCCTGTATGTTTACCGACTCATTCCGCGCCCTAAAGAGCGAATACATTACGTAGCAGGACCTAACTGTACCTGGTCCTAAAGCCAACTGACACAATCGGTCGGCGAAGTTTCTGTTGACTCTCCGATTGAACGCCCGAGTTCGCTAACTGAAGTTAGCGCGGCCCGACGGAACTTCGCGGATCATTGGAGCAAACAACTTTGCAAATGATTTGTCAACTGTTATCATAACTTGCTTAAGGGGGAAGAACAATGAATTAATCATTTGTAATTATCGTCAACCCAAAGTAAGCACGGAATCACTGTCAACATTCCTACAAACATACGGAAAACTTCCTGACAAACACCATGACCGTCTGAGCAAGTTTTCAACGTTGGTGCCTCCAAGCTATTGGTTTATTATTCAGTGAATAATACACCTACGTATTCGCTCAGCAGACTTTTTTTTCAACATCCCCTCAAAATTTATTCTTTTACGTTTCAAGGTGAGTAGATTCCAAAAACGCTGCAAGTTACATGGGTTTATTATCTGTTAGAAAAGTGGTCTTCTCGGCAAGACATCGTACCTACGTACAATAGCGCTCCTATAGCATATCCAACAAACTACTAGCTGTGTTCTTCCTCCATGAAATAGCTCACTCTCTGTTGAATAACAATGCATATTAATATAAATAATCCGATGTATAATTCTAACTAGATAATCATATAATTATTCAGTATAATTGCACTCTTCAGTTTAATATGTATAATTCCGAATATTCGAAACAAGGCATATCTTCCAACTCTTTTGTTCTTGAAATGCAATCGTCTCACTCTGTTCTGCTCCGCCTTCAGCTACACAGCCTTTCAGTGTTACTAAAAGTTATATTCGGTTTCATTTCTGTAAGTTCCGAAATACAAGGATTTCGTCACTCAAGAACACTCGTTGGTTATTGACTTCACCAAATATGTAAGTCTATCTTATTCAGTAATATTCGTTAGAAAAACTATCGAACAAAACCTCGCTCACCTCGCTTTTGAAACCGATGTTCTGGCATTATCCTGGTTAATGGGTTTATTGTTCTTTTCACGAGCAATAATTGAAATAGCTATTTTTGATGGTTTCCACCAATTTTGGCCCCCCAAAAACTCGAATGAGGCTCCTATTTTCGACAAAAAATTGTCATTGATCATTGATAGTGCCGTTTAATTGTCTTGATTCAACTGTTTATACTGCTTTTGGTTTATTATTTTCAATAATGAACCATTGGAATCGAGCATGAAAAAAAAAATTCTTACCCCCCCTCAAAATTTGATGGTTTACGTTTCAAGGTACATATGTAGAATCCAAAACTGCAATAAAAATATTTCTGTCTGTCCGCCGTACGCCGTACGGGCCACTTTGCTTAGTTACCATGAATAAAAATTGATGAAATTCGGGTTATAGGTTCCGTTCGGCGTCTAGTTGGTCCTCGAAGCTCGACGTTACTGTCAGTCATCTCTAAGGGGTTCAAAATAGGGGCTGAAATTTTCAGAAAGCCTATACCTTTGTTTTACGTGAATTTTTTTACGGTTTTAAATAGTTCTCGAACTTGGGAGTTGTTTAAGACCACCCGCAGCATCGTACGTCCAGCCGTTCGTTCACAGTAAGGCCCCGAAGTTTTCACCGACAGGCATTTTCGACACCGGGGTGAATGAAAATATACACTCTCGTCACCAGGGACGCGCTCGATTCAATCAATCAATCAATTTATTCAATCAATCGAGCAATCAATCGATCAATTTTTTCAATTGCAATTGGAATTCACTTAGATTTTGAATTGCAATTTGCCACTGCTCACCAATCTACCTAACATCCCCATCTAAATTCCCGACACATTAATCATATAAACATAACTCCACATTCGCCAAAATTGGCAAAGTTTTTTCAATTGCAATAGGAATTCACTTAGAATTGTCAATATTGGTATACTGAATTGGACTTTAATTTGAATTGGAATTTTTTTCGAATTGCCTAATTATTATGCGCTCGTCACCAGGGAAGCGCTCGATTCCATCAATCAATCAATTTATTCAATCGATTTCGAATTAGAATTCATTAATTGAATTGGAATTCATTAATTGGATTGGAATTCATTAATTTGAATTCAAATTAATTTGAATTGGAATTCATTTCGAATTGTCTAATTGGTATGGTGCGCATTGGCATTGTTCGAAATGGTTCTGCAATTCTATTGGCCAACGCTGATACAGAGAGCTGTGATCTGTAACAGAAGGGTATTCTATACAAAATAATAAACCGTTGTGCAGGGATTTGCAGCGTTTTTAGTGTTATTATAAAAATTGATGTTGATTTCAGACAATTTCCCAGGTCCATTCCACTGATCGAAAATAATTTGTCAGAAATAGAAACGTAATGTTCGAGTTTAAAACCGTTACTTTAACTTTGTGGGTCTCTTCACTGAGGCTCCAGTCGTGCGGTATTGCTTCCGAGTCTGCGAAGCAGCGGAAGCCTTGTGTTCACTTTCGTGAGCCAAAAAATTTTTGTCTTCAGAAATCAAAATTTCCACTTGCGTTTTGCGTTTCAAAGCCTACTGAACAAATTTGGTTCCGTGTCTGTCGGTCTGTGAGTCTGTGAGTCTGTCCGCATTTCCTTGTTACAGCCATAACTTCCACGATTTTGAATTGATTCAGCTCAAATTTTGAGGGATGGTGCGGATAAGGCCCCTTGAGGTCCCATACAAATTTCAACATGATTGATCCAGCGGTACGCCCTGCGCATGCGCTAACGTTAAATTCAACAAACACGCATAACTTTCACAATTTTGATTCAATTTCGCTCAAATTTTCAAGGGTTGTTTGGACAAGGCCTAGTGAGTCCCAGTATGAATTTCAGCATGATCGGACCCTCGGTGCGCTCTGCGCATGCGCTGGCGTGAAATAGATTCAATTTCCTTGTTACAGCCGTAGTAACCAAAGATTTCACCCAATTTCAATGTAATTCTCAGGGATTAAGCGGGTAGGGCCCATTGAGGTCCCATTTAAATTTCAACATGATAGAGCCAGCGGTTCGCCCTGCGCATGCGCTCTGTCTGTCTGTCTGTCCTTCTATGCACGGCCAAACGGCTCGACGGATATCGACCAAATTTGGCACGAATATCCAGTAGGCTCCCAAGTTGTGCAACGTCGCATTTTCAATTCCCTGACCATAGCGGAACTATGGTCGACCATGGTCAACTCCTGAATGGCTCGACGGATATCGACCAAATTTGGCACGAATATCCAGTAGGCTCCCAAGTTGTGCAACGTCGCATTTTTAATTCCCTGACCATAGCGGAACTATGGTCGACCATGGTCAACTTCGTTAATTGAAATGGTAACCCCTATTTTTTATCGCGTATTCGTAATCTATGTGAAATTCTATCTACGGTCGACCCTTCGGACTACCCCCGCGGTCGACCATAGCGCATCCATGGGCCCCTCCATGGTCGAATCCCGAATTGCTCAACGGATATCGACCAAATTTGGCACGAATATCCAGTAGGCTCCCAAGTTGTGCGACGTCGCATTTTTAATTCCCTCACCATAGCGGAACTATGGTCGACCATGGTCAACTTCGTTAATTGAAATGGTAACCCCTATTTTTTATCGCGTATTCGTAATCTATGTGAAATTCTATCTACGATCGACCCTTCGGACTACCCCCTCGGTCGACCATAGCGCATCCATGGGCCCCTCCATGGTCGAATCCCGAATTGCTCAACGGATATCGACCAAATTTGGCACGAATATCCAGTAGGCTCCCAAGTTGTGCGACGTTGCATTTTTAATTCCCTCACCATAGCGGAACTATGGTCGACCATGGTCAACTTCGTTAATTGAAATGGTAACCCCTATTTTTTATCGCGTATTCGTAATCTACGTGAAATTCTATCTACGATCGACCCTTCGGACTACCCCCTCGGTCGACCATAGCGCATCCATGGGCCCCTCCATGGTCGAATCCCGAATTGCTCAACGGATATCGACCAAATTTGGCACGAATATCCAGTAGGCTCCCAAGTTGTGCGACGTCGCATTTTTAATTCCCTCACCATAGCGGAACTATGGTCGACCATGGTCAACTTCGTTAATTGAAATTGTAACCCCTATTTTTTATCGCGTATTCGTAATCTACGTGAAATTCTATCTACGATCGACCCTTCGGACTACTCCCGCGGTCGACCATAGCGCATCCATGGGCCCCTCCATGGTCGAATCCCGAATTACTCAACGGATATCGACCAAATTTGGCACCAATATCCGGTAGCCTCCCAAGTTGAACGTAGGCGCATTTTTCAACTCCTGAATGGCTTGACGGATTTTGATAAAATTGGGCACGAATACCCGGTAGGCTATGGGATTTTTCCGTCGTTTGTTGGTTCCACGATACTGCGTACAGCGAATCTCGGATAGCGAGCGAAGCGAGCGGTCAGGCTAGTTATGTATAATGGACGTAATGTATTATGGAAGTCATGTTATGTATAATATGTATAATATGTATATTTCATGTAATGTTATGTAATGTTATGTTATGTAATATGTATATTTAACGTTATGTAATGTTATGTAATGTTATGTAATGTTATGTTATTTTGATTCCGAGTCTGTTCTATTTTATAATGGGTCACTCTGATTGTGACGAGGAAGCTCCTGTGCCATCACCTTGGCAGTGTATTCAGTCGAGAATAATAAACCCGTGTGACAAGGGCTTTGCAGCGTTTTGGTTTATTATTCCGCGAATAATACACCTATGTATTCGCTCAGCAAAAAATTTTTATAACACCCCCTCAAAATTTTTTCTTTTCCGTTTCAAGGTGCGTAGATTCCAAAAATGCAATGTCCGTCCGCCGTACGCCGTATCACGTGTACAGGCTGCATTTTCGGTCTAAAAAAGTCGTTCTTTCGCACACATGCTCCATTTGGGCCCTAGTTGTGTCCCGAAACTTTTCAGCCCGATCGGAATAACCCAGGGGTGTTATGAGTGAAAATGTGTATAAAAATAGGTACTTTTTGCGTTTTAACAACATGTTAGTAACATGAGCTTTTGAGGTATCTTTTTCCATGTTTTTGAGGACGAGAAGACCGAATATGAAGTCGATTTTGACGAAAGACGCGGAAATTGAGGTTTTACCAAAGGTTCAGCTCCCAAAATTGGTTTTTTATGAGTCAAAAACCTGGAAAACTGTCTGAAATCCCCATCAATGTGTACAATAACATTGGAAAAAGTGTAAACAGGTGAATCAAGACCATTAAATGCCACTACCAATGATCAAAGATGATCTTTAAAAAAAAAAAAAAAAAAAAAAAAAAAAAGCGTACCTATTTCATGTTTTGGGGGCCAAAATTGGTGGAAATCATCAGAAATAGCTATTTCAATCATTCCACATGAAAGAAACAATACATTTAACAGCCAACAAAAATCTCTAGAACTCCAATAGAATAATAAACCCATGTGACAAGGACTTTGCAGCGTTTTTCTACCATCGTCTACACGGTGTCGTATACCCACCTTTTGAATATTTTGGATGGAATTTTCATGTATAATTGGTCAAAATAATGTCGCTGAAATATTTGTTTTACCCCTTCGTTGAAAATAAATACCTGTGTCGTGGTAGCCCTCAAAATTGTACATTTACCACTCCGATACAATGGGTATAGATCTAACCAAATAAACAAGGAGAACGGGAAGGGTCCCTTCCATCAATCGCCATACTCCTCAACGGTCATAACGGCCGTTATTGACGGGAGACGGGTGGAAAGAGGCCTTTATAAACAGCCCAGCTCCTCAACCTGCGACTTCTCTCTCAAACCTCTCTCTTCTACCTCTCCTTGCGCCTGCTGTGGTGTTAACCGCGGGGTATTTCATACTCGCTGTGGTGGAAACCGCGGGGTGCGTGCATAAAAGAGAGGGAGTGTCTCTTTCATCTAGCACCTGCTGTGGTATTACTGCCAGCTGCCTGCCCAAACCCATCATCCATAGGGAACAACCTCACACCTAACCATTCACCACAACCCTGTTGTAAGGCCACAACACACCATCACTACAACCTGTTTAAAAAACTTGTACCTAACTCTCATTGTGGTGAATAGCATCAGGAATACAATTAGAATTAGTGACGTCTCTAACACCGAAAATTTCACCGTATTTTTTGCATTTTCTGAGCCAAACTGGCCGTTATCATGAAACCCATTTCAGTTTTCTTCTTTGCCATGAAAAACTGTCTTTTTTGAAGTGAATGACCTCCTGTCCCTGTGTCAGGCTTAATTTTCCTCATAATCGTCTGGGCGTAGCTGAATTTATTTTAAGCGTCCAATTACACAAAGGGGTTTTGATGAGATCACTGAGAGCATCACAAATATTTAGTGGTTTAATGGTTTCAAACATGTAATGAGATTTATGGTCAATTGTCTTTTCAATTTCAACTGTATTGTACTCATATGGTTGAAACGTCAAAGGAGAACATCAATCATTTAATTTAAATCAACAAATTTATTACGCTACCTTTGATGCACTGTTTACTAATCAGAATGCGAAGCTCCACAGGTGTAAATTTGGCAACTGTCTCGTGTATATCAGGGCAAGTCACGTTTTTGTTTGCAGTAGTCTTAGGGCACGTTCCATTTTGGTTTATTATTCTCTGAATAATACACCTAGGTATGTATTCGGTTCGGAAATTTGTTTTGGAACACACCCTCAAATTTTTTCTCTCTTACGTTTCAAGGTGTGTAAATTCCAAAAATGCAATGACCATCCGCCGTATCATCGACATCTAACTTAATGTTCGTTAGCAACGTCCTTGTTTTTCGGCGCTCCAGTAAAATTAAGAAATCGTGACAGGCCCTTCTCCCACGCACCCATCTATACAGGGTGTCGTGAGTCCCTCCCGGGAACACTCCACTAGTAACTTTAAGCTCTCACCAACATTCTAACGCCAAACTTAGTTCCGTCAATAAACAAATGAGTGGGGAGACAAGCCACAGAACCCAGGGTACACAACCTGGGGCCCCACCACCAACTCCCAACAGGGAGTTGGAGGGAGAGGCCTCCAGTTCCTATAAAACCCTGGATCCTGGGGCTTTAGCTTCATTCGACACTTCCTCTAACCAGCTCTCTCTTCTCTCCTCTACCTTGCTCCTCCTCTCTTAAAAGATCCCAGATGATCGGTGGATATCCGCCGCCTGGGCAAAACCTCCTCCTCTAAAAGATTCTAGATGTCGGTGGATATCCGCCGCCTAGACAACATCTCTCCTCTCAAAAGATCCTAGATGTCGGTGGAATACCGCCGCCTGGGCAAATTCTAACTCACCTCCATCTCTCCCCAAAAGATCCTAGATGTCGGTGGAACACCGCCGCCTGGGAAAATTCTAACACTCACCTCCATCTCTCCCCAAAAGATCGTAGATGTCGGTGGATATCCGCCGCCTGCGCATTTCCTCACGCCACCGTGATGAACCAATTTTAAATTCATCACACAGGGTGTAACATGAGTGTTGCAAAACCTCTCCCCCACGTGCTCTACATCTAATTTCCGACCAAAAGTGTCCTATAACTTTTTTTTTTACTCCGCTTAAAACCCCACTTTTTTCACTTTTAAGATTTTTTTCGAGATTCCGACCTCGTCTCACTAAAGCAGCTATAATTTCCTTAATTTAAAGAGTAAATTCATATTCGAAGATACCGTTGAAAAGAGCGTTGAATTTCCTGTCCCTCTAATGCCTAACAAAAACTTTTTAGGAGGATTTGAGGAGTGAAAATGGAGTTTGAAAGTGAATTTGGTCAAAATCTTAAAATCTTTTTTCAAACGCTTGGTTATCCTATTAATTCTTGTAGCAGAATGGTGAAGGTAAGCTAAAAAATGCGCCCGAACGTCAGCTTTCCAACAGACTAATCAAAACGTTTTTTGGAATTGATTTCAAGAGAGAAAATGAGGTTTGAATACGAAGAAACCTGTTGTTTCCGGCTAAATCGTGGGCTTTTCATGAAAAATGTTCCTTTTGTGAAGTAGTGAGTCAACTATGGGGTAATTTTCAAATCGAATGGTGACACCCTCACATCATCTCCCAGTAAGTGTTTGGTCGTTATTTTCATTTTAGTCCAAGGGTGTTGGCATTACAAAGAATGGAACTATGGTAGTTAAGAGGGACTCCGTTCAATCCTTTATTTGCTCAAAATGCCCTCCGTTTTGGCGAATACATGGACCGGTTCGTTTGTGAAGGGTCCAAAGGTGGCAGCGAAAAAGATAAGAACTCATCCCAATCATTCGTAGAGGTACACAAACAGTCGTCTCACGGATCTTTCAATCCTCTTCGCTTAACTTCCATAGTTCATTCTTTGTATTGCCAACACCCTTGGACTAAAATGAAAATAACGACCAAATACTGGGAGATGATGTGAGGGTGTCACCATTCGATTTGAAAATTACCCCATAGTTGACTCACTACTTCACAAAAGGAACATTTTTCATGAAAAGCCCACGATTTAGCCGGAAACAACAGGTTTTTTCGTATTCAAACCTCATTTTCTCTCTTGAAATCAATTCCAAAAAACATTTTGATTAGTCCGTTGGAAAGCTGACGTTTTGGCGCATTTTTTAGCTTTCCTTCACCATTCTGCTACAAGAATTAATAGGATAACCAAGCGTTTGAAAAAACAGACGATTTTAAGATTTTGACAAAATTCACTTTTCAAACTCTATTTTCACTCCTCAAATCCTCCTAAAAAATTTGTGTTAGGTATCAGAGAGACAGGAAATTCAACGCTCTTTTTAACGGTATCTTCAAATTTGAATTTACTCTTTAAATTAGGAAAATTATAGCTGCTTTAGTGAGACGAGATCGGAATCTCGAAAAAAATCTTAAAAGTGAAAAAAGTGGGGTTTTAAGCGGAGTAAAAAAACGCTGCAAATCCCTGCACAACGGTTTATTATTTTGTATAGCATACCCTTGTGTTACAGATCACAGCTCTATGTATAGATAACCCGTCTATATAATATGATATGTACTATTCTATACATATTATGTAGATCGCAGACCCTCCGTAGGTTAGTACCTAACCCCGTACTCGTTACTAGGTACCTACCTAAATCACGAGTTAAATGTTGCTAAAATAGTTCTGCCGATGACAAACAGTACCTAACAAAAAGAAACACACATAATGAAGTTCTGAAAAGAAATTGTTGATGAGGAGTGAAAAAAGTTGCAAAAGTACCTACCAACAAACTCCAGCCCCTTCTACGTAGATGGTATAATGAACCGTTGTGTAATAATTTACCGTTGAGTAATGATTTACCGTAGTAATAATTTACCCATCAATAATACTTCAACGTTTGTTCAAGTTTCACTACCTACCAACAAACTCCAAAAGAGCCATCATTTTCCAAATTAAATAATATCACAGAACAACCAACTCGACTTCATACTCCGCCAATATAATCAGGTGATCCCTACCAATGATTGGCCGTATTCACAAATTCCTATTGTGGGCGCGTCTCTGGTTACGAGATTTGGTTTGAATTGTATACAATTTCATTCACACTGGAATCGAAAATGCCTGTCGGTGCAAACTTCGGGGCCTTACTGTGAACGAACGGCTGGACGTACGATGCTCCGGATGGTCTTAAAAAACTCAGAAGTTCAAGAACTATTTAAAACCGTAAAAATATTTACGTAAAAAAATTGTATAGGCGTTTTGAAAATTTCAACCCCTATTTTGAACCCCTTAGAGATGACTCACAGTAACGTCGAGCTTCGAGGACCAACTAGACGCCGAACGGAACCTATAACCCGAATTTCATCAATTTTTTTTCATGGTAACTAAGAAAAGTGGCCCGTACGGCGTACGGCGGACAGACAGAAATATTTTTATTGCAGTTTTGGATTCTACATACCTTGAAACGTAAACCATCAAATTTTGAGGGGGGGTAAGAATTTTTTTTTTCATGCTCGATTCCAATGGTTCATTATTGAAAATAATAAACCAAAATGTTATGGGACACTTTTGGTCGGAAATTAGATGTAGAACACGTGGGAGAGAGGTTTTGCACCACTCATGTTACACCCTGTATAATAAAAAATAAATAACAACACATAATCACTTAAAATTATTGTTAAAATATGGAGACGGTTTTAGAACGCTCTAAATCGACAAATTATTTTTTGTTTCAATTGATGTTATTAAACTAATTGTTTAACAAATTCGCTAAAAACGATTGTGACGAAAATTCTGAGAGGTCGGCGCCTTACAATTCCCATAATTCACATTTTCTCACGTCAGTTCGAGATGATCAATCGAAGTGGGCGCCAGAAATAGGCACCGCACCAGGTGGAGAAGCTCAGAGACCAATATTATAAAAAGAGAGTGGACATTCATCCTTCTATTGTTGTCAAGCGATCAATCCATCTTCTCGACGTGTAACAAATGGAACGCCGTTTTTCCCCTTCGATATCTTTATTCCAGTCCCTCCCCCTCACAACCACTAACAGTGCTGAATGGAATCGTCAGGCTCTAACCGAGTCTGTGAAGAGTTTTTTGTTTTATCTCCACTCTTCCCACGAGTTTTTGTAATCAAACTTGGTCGTAGACCAGACACAAGTGGCGGTCTCCAGGTATTGGCGGTGATTGATTGGTTGCGAAGGTTCGAGAAGACGTTCGCAGTTTTCTTCTACAGCTGCGAGGTGGACAGGGAATGAAGGGATTTTTATCTGATGGCAGTACGAGCTCGGTTTACACGGGTCAGTCAAAACTGGATGGCGGCTCAAAACCTTTGAGCGAATTTTCGAAAAGACGAATTATTGCAATCGGTTCAGGAATTTTTCGACTTCCGTTTCAGAGGATTCTGAAAATACTCGTACACAGAAAACTCCAAATTCCGACAAAATATTCATAATGACAAACAAAAAGTGGGTCACTATTGAGTTTTCTCAATTATTCATACACAAAAAATCGGTAACAACGGCCGGTAAAAAATGTTCAGCTTATTCGGGAGCTCAGTTTTTCTGCTGATGAAAACTGTTTACCAGGACACAAATAATATTAAATTTTTATTTATTCCGAAGACTGATAATAACCACAACTGGGTTGAAATGAGGAACCTACCGGTAATCAGTCAAAAATATTAAGATAAAATATTCAAGATAAAAAATATAGGATTTTATCTAGTATTATTACACAAAGGTTTATTATTTACCTGCTTAGATGCCCGTTTTGCGTAGATCACTGTTTTCAGTTGTCAATACCTACTCTGCCCCTCCCCCCCCCCCCCCTTTCTCCATGGAAAGCCCTGGTTCCTAAGCCCAGGAATCCGAAGGTTTGTTTAAAAATGAAAAATAAACCAATATTGGCATTTAATGAACCTCACTTCGCACATTGGGAAATTCATTAAAAGTAACATGAAATTCGATATTTATGAATTAAATATTCGGTGCTGGAAAGGGGACTCTTCAAGATGCGAACCCAACTCCAGTCATCAGTTTCTTGAAATCGCGAAACGGTGACCGCGCTAGCTCATTCTGGTGATCTCTGTTAGTAGCTAAATAATTTCTTTGCTTAAAATAATCAATAATACATTTTCAATAGGATTTCAGATAAGTCAAGATAATATGGTGGTTACCATTCGTGATACATGAGAAAAAGTGGTCATATTATCGAAATCTGCTTGATTATTTAGATTTTTTCCCAGTTTCATTACATCATCTTGATCTACCTAAATGTGTCTGAGTGATCAATATTTTCCAAAATTGATTGTGTGGGGGATGTTTTGTTTTTGTTACAGATGCGAGCGTAGCGGGCATCCAAGCCATTCATCTAAGCAGAAAGGTTGATCTATTACTTCCTACTAATCTACGACGAGTATATTTCTAATATGATTGAGAGGAGAGAAGGTAGCACTCAGAGCACTCATCTACGCATGCGGTGACCATTTGTCACTGGATTACTCTCATCATTTCTTGACAAAGAACTGCTAGCGGCGACACATTGAATGAAAACGTATTTTTTCGTATGTTACCGCCGAACTGTGTGTTATTGTGTTGGATTCACAGAAAAGTCCGGAGAGATGGAATTCTCGTCGTGACAGGGAAGAAACGTGGCCCCTCCCAATCTCAGATGAGGCAACGTGTGAAGATGTAACGATCCTAATCAGAGTAATGTTCCCCAGGTAGGATTTGAAACATATCGACCGTGGAGACGAAAATGGCACGAAAAACCTTCCTACCCATCACAAGAAAACAACACGAGAAACTTCGACTTACATCAAACCGAATTCAAAATGTCCACTCAAATTTTGCGTTTCAGAGCAGGACACTGTATATTTTTGCCCAAAACGGAAAGCCAACTAGGCTGAAATTTGGCGAGTAAGCGTGAGTTGTCTGCAGAATGTTCCGCACATGAAATCCATTGAAATCCGTCAGTAATTTTCCTGCGCAAATATGAAATTCCTGATTCCACAATTACCACTTTGTGATCATGTTAACTGAGTTGGCTGTTCCCCATGAATTCCATATGCGTAAACAGCAAAACACCTGGCCGGTGAGCAGTAGCGGCAGTAGCGGCTCTGAAAACGGTGGTGCACCAGACAAGAGCACAAAACCAACAGATTTGTCTACAAAATACCCCAAGGCAACAATATCCTTCCCTTATTTACGGATTGACTGATATTAAGCGAGCATTACATATTTCAATCAACACTCTATCTTCGATTTCTACTGCAAATTAGCTACCTGTCGTGGTACCCCTCAAATTCTTACACCACTCCTATGTAATACCTAAACTATTTAACCAAATAAACGAAGGGATCGACGAGCTGAGCGACGCCGAAGGGAAAGTAGGAGAAGGGTCCTCTCCATCAGCCGCCATCGCTCCTCAACGACTGTAACGGCCGTTAATGGATGGGGGACGGATGGGGGACGGATGGAAAGGGGCCTTTATAAGCAGCCCTGCTACCCCAGCTCCTCATTCGACCGACCACTCTCTGACTTGTAACTTCTCTCTCTCTCTCGCCCTCCCTGTCACTCTCTCTCTATCCACCCTTCTCCTGCTCTCGTTGTGGTGATAACCGTGGGGTGCTAGCAAAAGAGTCCTAAGGAGCACCTAATACCTGCTGTGGTGGTAACTGTGGGGTATTAGTTATCTTCCTCCTGGCGCCTGCTGTGGTGATAACCGCAGGGCGCCTGCTGTGGTGATAACCGCAGGGCGCCTTCCTCTATCTCCCCTAGCACCTGCTGTGGTGATAACTGCAGGGTGCTAGCAAAATACTCCTAAGGAGCACCTAATACCTGCTGTGGTGATAACCGCGGGGTATTAGTTTCCCTCACATCCCACCAACTAACTCCTGCTGTGGTGATAACCCCGGGGTATTCATCTTCGTCCTCCTGGCGCCTGCTGTGGTGATAACCGCGAGGTGCCTTCCTCTCCTTCCTCTAGCACTCGCTGTGGTGATAACCGCGGGGTGCTAGCAAAAGAATCCTAATGAGCACCCAATACCTGCTGTGGTAAAAACCGTGGGGCGCCTTCCTCTATCTCCCCTAGCACCTGATGTGGTGATAACTGTGGGACGTTAGTAAAAGACTCCTACAGAGTACGTCCTTCCTTCATCCTTCACTCTTCCATCCAAACCAACCTCATTCAACTTTCCACCTGACTGTTGTAAGCCCACTCACCGGCTTACGTCACCACCGGATTCACATGTTACAAAAACAGTAAACCACAATACAACAAAACAATGACCCATCGACCGGTACCTACTTGAATGGAGAAGCTAAGAAGGTAGTTATATGTGTGTTGCAACGCCGATCAATCCACAAACAGCGAACAGGGCAAAACGCACGTAGGTACCACAAATACAAATCTGCCATCAGAACCCGGCCAAACGCAAATTAACACACAAAACTTGACGCAAGAAATTGAAAACTGACAACTGACTCGACAGAGAAATCGAATGTGATTCACAAGACAACAAAAACAAATCGAAAGGTGAAGAAGCATCTCATATCGAGATGACAAATTGAATAGAAGGGATCGAATCGATTGTGAAAAGGAACTATTTTGTAGTGAAAATCAGATTCTGTGGACAGGGCCCAAAGTGGGCATGGCGAACAACATTTTTGGTCCTGGGAACACCAGGTCCCAGGACCTAGGTACCTGCCAGTTTCAGGAGCCCAGGTTTCGATTTCGATTGCAGGACATCGATTACTGTCGCGTTTTTCCGATGCTTGGTCTATGGAGCACACCATGGATGCTCTACTAGAATATTGACTATCCATAGAGAAATCTGGCGAGGCTTTTGAACTCAGCGAAAAATGCTAAGTACGTGCACGGAGGGAAATTCAAATGCCAACTGAACAAGTTGGAGTTTTTTTTTTTACTCCTAGTGTTTTTTGGTGCCGAGGCAGTGGCCCAAGTGGCCTTATTGACGCAACGCCCCTGCAGGTGAGACTCTGAATTCACAATGGCAGCTTCTGCCCTTACACAAACAAATCACTGCCGTCACCAGTTTTTGTTTGATTGATTTCGTTGGAATTCCTTGGTAATAATAATTACTGAACGTAAATTTAGACGTAAATTTCTACATAACACAGGTATTTAATAATGAATTCATTTTATCTGTTAGTCTGTTATTATATTTATATTTATATTCATTTAAATATTTATATTATATCATAATAATTCTGTAGGTAATGTCCAGAGGAAATTGCGCAAGTTTATTGGATTTTTTTTTTAGACAAAAGGATAGCTCCAAAAATTGGCTTTAACCTGAAATGTTCACACAGACGCCGCTAAACGAAACTCTGGAATCACTGTTTTATTGAGGCTGCTCAACAGGTAGTGTAGGTTCGTTAGTGAGGTTACTTTATTACGAACTGCTCTAGCTGGCATTTTGGCATACAATTTCAATAAATTTCCCACCGTCCCCGGGCCCAGGCGCATCTAATGAACCGTCCAACACGGAATTCGGTCCAGCGGTTCTCGTGCGATTTCTCCGGACACCATAGAAAAAAGATGCGTACAGATAGCGCCAATATCAGGGGGTTTCTCCATTGCTGCATTAATTCTTGTAACAGCTTGGTATAGCAGTAGTAGCTTTCCATTTTGCATTCAACAGCTAAGTACCTACTTATATTTTAAAAAATTTATTCACTTTTGGGTACCCAAAAGCAAATTATAGGTACATTTTAATTTTTTGGCGAAAACGGCTGTCATCATTTTGGATAATTGTTGCTCATATTATGATCATGCTGCATGACTGCTACTTTTTCTCTTAGTTCCACTAAAAATACTGAATGTGCATCAATATTATTAGGTATACTCTTAATTTAAAGAAACATTTTTAACTGGATACTCACCAATGATTACATGGCCATAGCACATCCAACCTGAAACAACATCAAGAACGAAATTTACATTCAATATAATTTTAACGATCAACAATTGAGTTGAAAAACAGTTTCCACCCCCTCCCCTAACCCCCATCAACGCCAAGGGTTGATTTGGATATTTTTCAAGATTACGTAGAATATAAAAATCGTATCAAGACAAGACCCCGAATGGGACCTACAATCCAAAATTTCATTCATTTTGGTTCATGGTAACTAAGAAAAGAGCGAAGCAAGTACGGCGTACGGACAGAAATTGCCTCATCCCATTTTCGAATTCTACCTTGAAAGAAACATCTAATCGTGAGGATGGGTTAAAAATAATGTTTCATGCTCGATTTTGATAGTTGAAAATGATAAACCAAAATCGGTTATTAGTTTCAGAAGTTAGCTTCAGCTGCTAAATAGTGAGTTGCTGTCGCTTCGACGTGCTGGTAAACACTGAAAATTCCAGTAGTTATTTAAGTATTTAATACCTGCTGATGATTCTGAACTAAAACTGTACCATAGTCAGTTCCACAGCAAACACAAGACAGTTGGGAAATGGCAACTAAAGGATTTCCACACGAGAGACCTGCGCACTTGTCTACTAAAGAACGATATTCCATTGCTAACGATTCAGTGTATTAACTATACTTACAAGTACATTTAATTTTTGTTAAAATCTGGGGATGGATTCAGGATGCTGTGAAACGAGAGTCTAAAAAATTCACGTACTAAAAACATTGTCCCATTGCATAGTTTCATCGAAAATTCGCTTGAAAGGAAAAAACATAATTAAGACCGGAAGCTATTTCATTCTATTTTCTAGCTTTTTTCCTCGCCTCGAAACGACGTTCATAATTTCTTTGATACAGCCCTCGTTAGCCCAGCAATACGCCATCACAGTAATAATCCTCCCCGATTTTTTAAATCAAGTTTTCTCCTCATAATTTTGCCTCCTCGTTCCGACATCAAACGTTTACGGTAAGTAGCTTTTTTTTCTAGATTTATCTGTAGTGCTGTTAACACAGAGTAAATGAAATAGAGAATTTTCTCACAGCTCTGAAATCTCATTTCGAGTTAATTAGTACATTTTCCCCTCTGCTCCGGGGGATTTGAATGGGGAATTGTCTCAGCATTAATTTATTTTTAATGATTGCACGATGCAAACTCTACGTCGAAAAAGAAAAACTGGAATAGCCGCGAGGAAACTATTACATTTTAATTCGTTGTTTTTTGAGGTGGTAGTGGAAAAAACCGCTGCATTGTGGTCGAGTACCTACCTCTTATAATAATCGGTAATAATTATTATTCATATAATAAATTATTAACAATGATAATATTGTCGTAAGCCGGTGCGTGGGCTTAGGACAGTCGGGCGGAAGGTTGGATGAGATTGATTTGGATGGATGAATGAAGGATGTGCACCGTAGGAGTCTTTTGCTAACTTGGCTATCACCACAGCCGGCGTTTTGGATGGATGTGAGGGAAACCAATACCCCGCGGTTACCACCACAGCAGGCTTTAGTTGGATGGATGTGAGGGAAACTAATACCCCGCGGTTATCACCACAGCAGGCGCCCTGCGGTTATCACCACAGCAGGCGCCCTGCGGTTATCACCACAGCAGGCGCCCTGCGGTTATCACCACAGCAGGCGCCCTGCGGTTATCACCACAGCAGGCGCCAGGAGGAAGATAACTAATACCCCACAGTTACCACCACAGCAGGTATTAGGTGCTCCTTAGGAGTCTTTTGCTAGCACCCCGCGGTTATCACCACAGCGAGTGCTAGAGGAAGGAGAGGAAGGCGCCCCACGGTTATCACCACAGCAGGCGCCAGGAGGAAGAAGATGCATACGCCACTGTTATCACCACAGCGGGTGCAGAAGGGTAGGAGAGACAGAGAGAAGTGGCAGAGTCAGAGAGTGGTCGGTCGAATGAGGAGCTGGGCTAGCAGGGCTGCTTATAAAGGCCCCATTGCATCCGTCCTCCATCCATCAACGACCGTTACAACCGTTGAGAAGCGGTGGCGGCCGATGGAGAGGACCCTTCTCCTACTTTCCCCTAGGCATCGCTCAGCTCGTCGTTCCCTTCGTTTATTTGATTGACTCATTTAGGTATTACATAGGAGTGGTATAAGAATTTGAGGGGTACCACAACAATAATAATAATAATTAGTATTCCATTTTCGGTTCAAGGAACCAACTTGTGAGCCTCGCCGTGGCATCGATTTTATATATTAGATATTCCTATATTTGTCTCTTCTTAAGTAGCGTTCCAAAGAGTTTTGGGAGAGGGGGAGTGAGGAAATATAAGGTTATACATCGAATTGTAGAGACCAGGCTGATATTTTGAAACATCAAACAATAATGGAACGTAATCCATCAGCTGGTCTCTACAACTCAGCATTGGTCTACTTAATTTCACATGGATCTTTTCCTCGTTTCAAAATTATCATGACATTCGGCGTACAGAACGAAGTACCTACCGAGCTGTTACCACTCTTCAACGTGAACCTTCCCCTTCCACCCCGTCCCTCCAGATACAGTTTTACCCGTCTCATATTTTCCCTCGCGGAACAGAGAAAAAAGCGCCGAGCGACAGCGGAAGAGGAGAAAACCATAGAAAAAAAGATAATTTTCAATTTGATAACAACCGAACGTCGCGATGTCTAGGGATGCGAGAAAGGGCGATGGGAAGAATTAAAAAAAAATAATAATACGGTAAAACTGAAATCTATTCAAGTCGAAAGGGCTTGGCGAGGTCATGAATGTAAGGTCGTCACTTCAGTTTCTCTCTATTTTCTATTCTTTTCTATTCTACTCTCCTGTTTTCTACCATATTTCATAGATGGACGTGCATATTAAACAACTAGCTCGAGTCTATGCCGGACTTATATAAGTGGAGCTGAGAGAGGCTTTTATAATTGTATTCTTTTTTTTTTTTGTCAATACAAACTGAAATGGGTCCAAAATTTTCAGCACCACATGAATTCTTGAAAATATTTTCCATTCTTTTCCAATTTAAACCATTCTGACCCCATTTCTACATTTTAATAAAAATGTAGTAGGATACAGGTAACATCTGGAAAGAATTACTAGCCACTTCAAACATGTCCAACCTTCATGGCTCTCACCCTATCGTTAAACAAGCGCGTGCCAAGAAGCGTCGTTATTGTTTGTTACCGACGATCATTGAAACCGGTATAAGTACTTATATTTTTGTTTAAAAATCTATACCAAAAATTCAATAACTCCCTTTTTTTTCAATTTTGGAATGGGTTTCCACAATTTCATCGCGAGTGATTTAGTTCCTACAGTATTCAAATGTTGACAAAGTTATTTTCATAACACTGCACGCATACTGGTTGTTCAGTGAACACGTTACATTGTCATTTGTATAGGTTTGTAAATGATAACCATTCTCTACGTTCAGGCCGTGTGAAATCGACAGTGTCCTTAACTACCTTAGTTTCTGCAAATGGGGATCAACGGTGGTTAAATCACATATCCTAGCAACTGGCAGAGTTTATTCTTCGCCCAATAATTTCCGTCCGGTTAGGTGACTCCGCTATCGCAAAGCCCGTTTTCAGGTGGATTCGCGTCACGGCCCACCAGAGACGCTGATAACAGGGAAGTTTCATACTGAATGGTCACAGTCGAAACAGTATCAGACGAAACCAGTGGGGGAAAAACAACGAGAGAGAATAAATTTTGAAAGAACCAGAACCTCTTCAATGGAAAACGAGATTGCTCGTTCTATACATCCAACCAACCGTAATTTAATTACTAACGCCTTGTGTGTTTTAACCTGTTTCACTTTTTTTAAATGTCAACTAGGTACAGCCTACATAAAAATGTCGAAATGTTGAGTCGTTCTTGAACCCTGTTTCACACAGTGCCTCCAGCTTTCACACAGTGTGGTAGGCTGTACTGAGAGGAGTTAAATGCTGGATGTCAGCGATGTAGCCAAAGTCAAGATTTAGCAATGAGGGCTGTCGTGGTTCCCCTCGAATCTCTACACTAACCGCTACTATGTAATATTGAAAGATTTTAACAAATAAACGAAGGGAACGACGAGCCGGGTAGCGCCAAGGGAGAAGGGTCCCTTCCATCAACCACCATTACTCCTCAACGGTCATAACGGCCGATTGTGGACGGGGGACGGGTGGAAACGGTCCTATATAAGCAGACCTTTTGGCCCAGCTCGTCATTCTACCGACCAACCCTCCACTTACCTATGACTTCTCTCTCGACCCTCTCTCACGCCCTCTCGCTCCTACCCCTCTTTCCTGATATCTGCTGCAGTGAAAACCGCGAGATACCTCCTTCTCCTCTGACGCCTGCTGTGGTGAAAACCGCGGGGTGTTAGCCTCCATCTTCCAGGTGTCTGCTGTGGTGACAGCCGCTATACACCTCCCTCTCCACTAGTACCTGCTGTGGTGAAAACCCCGGGGTGCTAACCTTTCGTCCAACTAACGCCTGCTATGGCTTGAAAATAACGATAGTATTGTTATAAACAAGTTCATATTATGATAAAAATACAAATCAGCCTTCGTAGACTACTGCTTTGGTTTATTATCTTCAATAATGAACCTTTGGAATCGAGCTTGAACATTTTTACCCCCCCCCCCCCCTCCCCTCGAAATTTGATGGTTTCCATTTCAAGGTATGTAGAATCCGAAAATGCAATAAAAAAATTTCTGTCCGTCCGCTGTACGGAGCAGTTTTCTTAGTTACCATGAACCAAAATTGACGAAATTCGGTTTATAGGTCCCTTTTGGTGTCTAGTTGGCCCTCGAAGCTCGGCGTTAATGTCAGTCATTTCTAAGGGGTGAATAATTGCGGTTGAAGTCTCCAGGACGCCGTTTTCTCAAACTTTTTTACAGTTTCAAAAATAGTTCTCGAACTTGGGATTTTTTTAAGACCACCCGGAGCACTGTACGTCCAGCCGTTCGTTCACAGTAAGGCCCAGAAGTTTGCACCGACAGGCATTTTCAACAGGATGGCGAATGAAATTGTATACATTCAGCCCAAATATCATCGCTAGGGACGCGCTAACAATCGGAAATTGGCCCGAGATCATCATTGCTAGGGAGCACCTGATTATATTCACGGAGTATGATGAAGTCGAGTTGGTTGCTCTGTGATTTCAGACGATTTTCCAGGTTTTTGAGTCACGAAAAATCAATTTTGGGAGCTGAACATCTGGTACAACCGCAATTTTCCACTTCTTGGTCAAAATCGACTTCATATTCGGTCTTCTCGTCCCCAAAAACATGGAATACGATACCTCAAAATCTCATTTTACTACTATGTTACTAAAACACAAAAAGTACCTATTTTTATACACATTTTCACTCATAACTCCGCTGGATATATTCCGATCGGGCTGAAATGTTTCGGGACACAACTAGGGCCCAAATGGAACATGTGTGCGAAAGAACGATTTTTTTAGACCGAAAATGAAGCCTGTACACGTGATACGGCGTACGGCGGACGGCGGACGGACATTGCATTTTTGGAATCTACGCACCTTGAAACGGAAAAGAAAAAATTTTGAGGGGGTGTTATAAAAATTTTTTGCTGAGCGAATACATAGGTGTATTATTCACAGAATAATAAACCAAAATGATGACTCTCTTGGAGTTTGTTGATAGGTAGTGAAACTTGAACAAACGTTGAAGTATTATTGATGAGTAAATTATTACACAACGGTTCATTGTGCCGTAGAAGGGGCTGGAGTTTGTTGGTAGGTACTTTTGCAACTTTTTTCACTCCACATCAACAATTTCCCTTCAGAAATTCATTATTTGCGTTTCATTTTGCCATTTTAGTTACTGTTTGTCATCGACAGAATTATTTTAGCAACATTTAACTCCTGATTTAGATAGGTACCTGGTAACGTGTACGGGGTTAGGTACTAACCTACGGAGGATCTGCGATCTACACAATATGTATAGAATAGTACATATTATATTATACAGACGGGTTATCTATACAGAGAGCTGTGATCTGTAACAGAAGGGTATTCTGTACAAAATAATAAACCGTTGTGCAGGGATTTGCAGCGTTTTGGTTTATTATTCTGTGAATAATACACCTATGTAATCGCTCAGCAAAAAATTTTTATAACCCCCCTCAAAATTTTTTCTTTTCCGTTTCAAGCTACGTAGATTCCAAAAATGCAATGTCCGTCCGCCGTCCGCCGTATCACGTGTACAGGCTTCATTTTCGGTCTAAAAAAATCGTTCTTTCGCACACATGCTCCATTTGGGCCCTAGTTGTGTCCCGAAACTTTTCAGCCCGATCGGAATATACCCAGGGGTGTTATGAGTGAAAATGTGTATAAAAATAGGTACTTTTTGCGTTTTAGCAACATGTTGGTAACATGAGGTTTTGAGGTATCCTTTTCCATGTTTTTGGGGACGAGAAGACCGAATATGAAGTCGATTTTGACCAAAGACGAGGAAATTGAGGTTTTACCAAAGGTTCAGCTCCCAAAATGGTTTTTTTATGAGTCAAAAACCTGGAAAACTGTCTGAAATCACCATCAATGTGTACAATAACATTGGAAAATGTGTAAACAGGTGAATCAAGACCATTAAATGCCACTACCAATGATCAAAGATGATCTTAAAAAAAAAAAGCGTACCTATTTCATGTTTTGGGGGCCAAAATTGGTGGAAATCATCAGGAATAGCTATTTCAATCATTCTACATGAAAGAAACAATAAATTTAACAGCCAACAAGAATCTCTAGAACTCCAATAGAATAATAAACCCATGTGACAAGGACTTTGCAGCGTTTTTTGTATTGAATAGAAACTGAGTGTATTTACTAACTACTTAGGAATAACCTGTACATACTTCTCGAACATCTCATTCTCCAAACACTTACGGTGTGCTTTTTCAGTGAAACTGCTGATACATACATACGCAGTGGAATAGACGAGCCTGGACGGGTCACTGACCTTAGGCTCATAAACCAACCTTAGTTTAGAATTTGTATTATGTATGTAGACTCTCTAAAAATCAATATATTTCGTGTATTAAGTTCATTTTGAATAAGAAAAGTGAAGTGAATATTCGTTTGGATCAGAAGCCATCGGGGGGACACCCGGAAATGAAAGGGTAGAATGGTCCGGCAAGAGAAGCTATCAATCAACCCACTATGCCAAAGACTTCAATTTTTCCTCACACCGACCTGAAACGCACTATTAAAACGCTGCAAATCCCTGCACAACGGTTTATTATTTCGTACAGAATACCCTTCTGTTACAGATCACAGCTCTCTGTACAGATAACCCGTCTATACAATAATATACATGTACATGTACTATTCTGTATATATTATGTAGATCGCAGACCCTCCGTAGGTTAGTACCTAACCCCGTACTAGTTACCAGGTACCTACCTAAATCACGAGTTAAATGTTGCTAAAATAATTCTGCCGATGACAAACAGTAACTAAAATTGCAAAAATAAACGCAAATAATGAAGTTCTGGAGGAAAACTGTTTTCTGTGGTCAGTACCTACCCTCGCGGTCAAGTATAATGAACCCTTGTGTAATAACTTGCCCATCAATAATACTTCAACGGTTGGTCAAGTTGCAAAAGTACCTATCAACAAAATCCAGCCCCTCCTTGGTACATGAACCGAACTGTAATAAATTTACAGTTGTGTAATAATTTGCCGTTGAGTAATAATTTACCATTGTGTAATAATTTACCCATCAATAATACTTCAAAGTTTGTTCAAGTTTCACAAGTACCTACCAACAAAATCCAATAGTCCATCACTTCTCAAAAATGAAATAATATCGCAGAACAACCAACTCGACTTCATACAGCCATCCTTGATTATAATCAGGTGCTCCCTAGTGATGATATCCCGGCCGGATTCATACCGTTTGATTCACGATCGTGTTGACGAACCTTTTTGGTGCACACGAACGGCTGGGCGTACAATGCTCCGGGTGGTCTCAAAAAATTGTTTAGCTCAAGACATATTTAATAACGTTAAAAAAACCATACCCTTCAATCGAAAGTTTTCGAACTACGGCGTTCTGAAAATTTCAACCCACATTTTGAACCCCTTAGAGATGACTGACAGTAACGTCGGGCTTCAAGGACCAACTAGACCCCGAACGGAACCTATAACCCGATTTTCATCAATTTTGTTTCATGGTAACTAAGAAAAGTGGCCCGTACGGCGTACGGTGGTCAGACAGAAATATTTTTATTGCATTTTCGGATTCTACATACCTTGAAACGTAAACCATCAAAATTTGAGGGGGGGGGGGGGTAGCATTTTTTGTTTCATGCTCGATTCCAATGGTTCATTATTGAAAATAATAAACCAAAATAAATAATTATTACCTATTAATGATTGAATTATTGAACCCCGCGTATTTGCATGAAACTTTATTCCCGGGATGGCTCCAGTACTCGATTTAGGGCTTTCTGGAGGGACTCGAGGGTATTGACGACAGAAAACACTGATCTACGCAGAAGGGGCATCTATACAGGTAAATAATAAACCGTTGTGTAATAATTTGCAGCGTTTTTTTTTGTGTTGAGTTATGAACGAAAGACTCATTCAGAAACGCTAGTGGAGGTTCGGAATGTCTCTCAGGAATCTTTTCGAGCATTCCACGCCCAGTATCGGTCTCTATTGTAATGGCCAGATATATTGAGGGGCGGTCGTACTAGAAGAGCTATTATACTCTCATTGTGTACAGTTCCTAGTCCGTTCCACCATAAACCACATCTTGTGGTCCTGAGAGCTTTACACACAAACGGAAAAAAAACTCGAAGCTAAATGGTTTGGAAATCTTTATCGTTCAGCTATAAATTCCTAGTAATGAGGTTGACCAAAAATCCTTTTCATCCTTTCAGCGTCAGGAAAAAAAACACAATTTTCCACACGGGATATCCCCACACCTATCTATTTTTATCTTTCCTCCATCTTGTGAGTCGTAAAGAATGTTTTTGGCAGAAGGTGGGAATCGAATATCGCCAAATTCGCTGTCAAAATAATTCGTGAAAGAGGAGGTATAAAATAGTTATTCTGTTTCAGAAAATATGCAATTATTATGAATTCTGTTTGTAATGTTTCTCGATAGTTTATGATGTGACGTAGACGATAACAGGACTGTAGGACAATAAGAGGAATAGCGAAAATATGCCTCCATCATATTTCGAGAGACTTTCAAAATTTGAGGTTTCAAAAAAAAGGCGGGGAAAGGGGGCCTGCCGTTGCCTGTGACGTGACGTCGTACGGATATGCTGCTGCATCATTAACTTCTTTTTACGTTTTCTTCTTCATCCATAAAACAACTTTTCCCTAAAGTTTTTAACTTATTCAAATGCGCAGAGGTTGATGATAATATAAGCAGTAACAGAAGTGTTCTTTGTGGATGAATGGTAACTGCCCACTGGATTTCATGCAATGCTCATGCAGCTGTTGGTACGAAGTACTCGAGAGTAGGGAGGTATTTTTATTTCATTTTGGTTAACGCAGGTACGACTCAGTATCGAGTTCTTATCCAATGCCGGATGGCCTTCCACGTAAGTGGGTGTTCAGACTTAAATCAATCAACGATGATAATGAGACAAGAAATAAACCGTCAGTTTACCGCCAATTTATAATTTAGCACGAAGCTTCTCAGTCAAATTCTGAGCGTCCTAAGGTTGTCGTGGTACCCTCAGACGCGATACCTCACTGATACAATAGATTTAACCAATAAGTGCGGAGAACGAGCTGAGCGACGCCTCGGGAAAAGGACCAGAAGGGTCCCCTCCATCGAAGTCCCAACGTTTCTCAACGGTCGTAACGCGGCGGAGAGGGACGAGGTGTGGGCACCTTTATATACTGCCCAGCTCGCCCAGCTCTTCATTCGACTGACCCCACTCCGACCTGTGACTTCTCTCTCGATCACCTTCCACCCTCACTCACTCTCTCTCTGTCTCCTACCCTTCCTCGCATCTGCTGTGGTGGTAACAGCGGAATGCTACCTCCTCTAACACTCGCTGTGGTGATAACCCCAAGGTATTAGCATACTCATCCTTACACATCTGCTGTGGTGATAACCGTGGGACACTCCTTCATTTAGCACTCTCTGTGGTGATAACCGAGGGGTGCTAGGCTCCTTCTTCCTGGCGCCCGCTGTGGTGATAACCACTGGACGCCTTTTTCTCGAACGCCTGCTGTGGTGATTACCACGGGACGTTTCCTCATCTAGCACTCCCTGTGATGATAACCGAGGGGTGCTAGGCTCCTTCTTCCTGGCGCCCGCTGTGGTGATAACCACGGGACGCCTTTTCATCGAACTCCTGCTGTGGTGATAACCACGGGACGCCTTTTCCTTGAACTCCTGCTGTGGTGATAACCACGGGACGTTGCCTCATCTAGCGCTCCCTGTGGTGATAACAGAGAGGTGCTAGACTCCTTCTTCCTGGCATCTGCTGTGGTGATAACCGCAGGACGCCTCTTCCTCTTAACGCCTGCTGTTGTGATAACCACGGGGCGTTAGTCCTCCTAAATCTCACCCTCAACTACCACTCACCACACTGAAGATTCATTTCTTGTCTTATTATTTCACATCGTACGATGGCTTACTACAGAAAGTGTCTAATTAAGTTCGATGAATTGATTAAATCAATCAGGTTCACTCGAAAGAAACGCGTGACTCATCAAAGATACCACGTTACGTACCCCACGAGCTTCAGTGCGGAGTAAATTCTTCCCTGTGGACTGTGCTGTGAAGGAACGGACTTCGAGGAACAGTTTGTTACTCGGATCGTGATGGGAGGAAATGAACAACTCGATCAACCCATCAGAGACACCCGGCGGCCCGCCTGTCCGATAGGCCAGCGTTTCACCGGACTCCACAACTAAACCTTGTCAAGCTCCGAATTAACTCGGAGGGAAACAGAGAAACCAACCCCACGTTCTCGAGTGACAATCCAAATGACAACCCATTGAAGCCGCAGGGGTTGGACCAATGGGGGATGTGAGCCGGGTACAAACCATAATGGCGAGCAGCGGGGTAACCAGGGTGGCACACAAATCAGGTAAGACCCCGTCCTGGATTACGTAGGTACTGTTTTGGCTGCTGAATATATTAAGGGAGTCAAAATTCGTTAAATCCGCAAATTTTACCAGTTTTTGACATTTGAATGTCTTTACTTTGGCGCACAATCGGAAAAACCGACAGTTTTTACAGCGTTACCAAAAAACCTAACGAAAATTTCTGATGATTTTCTCTTAGAACCAGTTCGTTGCTACGGAACTTTATCTTCGCCATTTTCCATCGTACAAAAATCGTTCACCACTCGTTGGAAATCTCTTGATTTATCTGACACATCACCACATCTCGCGCGGCTGATTTCCCCCTCCATACATCCGTGAGACGCTGACTAAGACGGAATCGCATCTACTACCAAGATAATAAAGCTTGTGGCAAGGAATTGGTTTCGAGGTTACCGTAAGAGAAGCGAAGAGCGACACCGGTCAGTCTCGTTTAAACAAAAAGTGGCGCGCCACGGTCGTGTTTCGTACGACGGATTCTGACGAATTTGGGAGGTATATCATGATCATGTATAGGCAGAGCTTATCGTTACGTTGTTTAAAAATCCGATTTTGTTATTGACCCTCAGCCATAAAACATTAAAAGTGAGTTTCAACGTCCACTGACGTACGCCCAAGTGTGCCGTTTGAATCACATCTTTGGAGTCAAGGCTTCGGAATCGAGGGCAGAAAAAATGGAGCGGACGGCCGGGAACACAATCAAAGGGAATTTAAAAGGAGGACGCAAATGGGCTTTGGGCTGTTCATGAGCAGAGCGTCGTTCCATATTCTTTCAAGAGGTAACTCTGTGCACAGCCTCTCGGTGTTCAGACTGCAGAAGGCTGCTGTGAGTTTGAAATGGGGACACCAAATCCGATGTCAATTTGGATAAAAAGTGAATTAGGTGTTTATTGGACTACCAAATTTTAACTGTGAACGACGGCTTATTATTTAACTGCACCTACAGGTGCTCCTTCTGCGTAGATCACTGCGATCAACACCTAATCTCGTGCTTTCTGAAAGGTTCACAAAAAAGATATTTGGGAGCAGAATACCTGTCAGATAAGGATGGCTATCGAGATTCTGAAAGGAGGAAGCTTGATGGGTCTGGGATGGTTTCTAGCAAATGCCATTCGATATAGAAATGAGCTGGTGACAGAATTTATTTACTGATGGCTGAATTTATAGAATATTATGTATCAGTTGAACAATTGAGGACTGTATGTACATAAAAATATAGTTAGATGTGGGTATAATATTATATTATGTTAATCATTGGTTGGCATATACAGGGTGTCTCACTTATGATCCGAAAATTTTTAACCACGTGTTCTACAACCAATTTCCAACAAAAAGTGTCCCTTAAAGTTTTTTTTTAAACCACTAAAAACCTGAGTTTTTTCAATGTTAAGATTTTTTTCGTGTTTTCGACCTTTGGTCACTGAAAAGGTCATAACTCCCTTAATATGAAAAGTGAAACCAAATCTAAGTAAACCGTTGGAAAGAGCGTTAAATTTCCCGTCTTTTGAGCCTCTAACAATAATTTTTTTAAGGGAACTTGAGAGTGAAAAATGAGCCTGAAAAGTTAATTTCGTCAATTCTTGAAAACTGCCTGTTTTTCAAACGATCATTAGGCCCCATAATTCTGGTGATTGGTCATAGCCTGTAAGCCTAAAAAATGCGCAAAAGCCTCAGCTTTCCAACGGTATAGTCAGTTTTTATTTTTTAGAGGGAACGTTTTTGAGAAAATTGAGTTTTTATGCGAAAAAACGTGTGTTTTCAGGCACATTTGAGGGTTTTTTCTTGGGGAAAAAAGTAGGTACTGCATGACTAACCACTGATGACTTTGGAGGCGGATTTACGTATTTTTTTACGCTGAATCTAATGGTGACATACCCAGAGCTTCCTACCAACGCCGCTCGTCTGTCGATGGGATTGCATGCGAAAAAACGTGTGTTAAACAGAGTGAGGTTTGTTTCTGTTGTCTGTTGTGATGCCCTCTTCTTAGCGTTGATAAGAAAATCGTCATGAGGAAAACATCTACGTACAAAGTCTCTCTATTCGACCGAGTTCACCATCACGTTCAATCCGTTCTTCCGTTGCGTTCGATCCAGTTTCCTGTGTTGAAAATTTTCGAAGTTTTTCTTTCAACTATGGCTCTATGAACTGACGCATGTGGCACCCCTAGCTGCAAGCCCAATCGGCGGGTGCTGGAAGTGGAACCCTCAGCTATTGCGTCCAATATCGCCTCGTCACGAAATTCATCGCGTGGACCGCTTGCTCTGTGAGTGACCATTTGGAACAATTCCCCGTTCCGTGCACGTGTGCATACCTGCGTTAATATTTGAAAAATGTTAGCTGCAATTCACCATTGCTGGTCGTTATGGCTGAATAAATGTCATGAAGCTATTACGTAGGCGTAGAAAACAGAATTTACCTTGTGAGTAATTTCCAGTTGTTAACCTCATACCATCAGGCGTCTTCACAAATGGGTGGGTTAAATAAGGGTGTTAGCACAAACAACACTTCATTCCGAACATGACGAAATCCAAAACACAAAAACGAACACCTTTTGATATGGTGAAGTGCATTTACCCTACTGAAGGTTTCTCTGTAAGGAGAATGTCTGTTGGGGAAACGCCGCGCGTACTCTCTTCCCGCTGCTGATGCGTTTCCGTGCGTAACCATATACGAAAATCATGTCGACGCACTCTTTGACGGTATAGGTGAATGGAGCCATAGTGGAAAGAAAAACTTCGAAAATTTTCAACACAGGAAACTGGATCGAACGCAACGGAAGAACGGATTGAACGTGATGGTGAACTCGGTCGAATAGAGAGACTTTGTACGTAGATGTTTTCCTCATGACGATTTTCTTATCAACGCTAAGAAGAGGGCATCACAACAGACAACAGAAACAAACCTCACTCTGTTTAACACACGTTTTTTCGCGTACAATCCCATCGACAGACGAGCGGCGTTGGTAGGAAGCTCTGGGTATGTCACCATTAGATTCAGCGTAAAAAAATACGTTATTATAACCTGCAAAATTGTATATTATTAAGAGTTCTAAAATAAATAAAACTTTTGATTCGTACTTGAACCATCGATTAAACACACCACTGCGAGGATAAACGCCAGTAAAATTGGTCACCCCGACACGATCAGAAGGTGAAGTGGACCACAGGATAGCTCAAGGAGATGATGTTCGAGAAACCATAAACTGCACCACCACATTCACATCGCCACGTAACACCATAAATTTAAGGTAAGAGTGTAATATTGCAGCAACGAAGAAACCCAGCAGTGTGGCCCAGTGGTGTCCGGGGCCAAGTATCCAAAAGGTAAGACACGAAGCACACGAGTAGTAAGTAAGGTCTCGTACTATAGACACTCTGAAGTTGAGCGATGAAAACAATTGAAAAAACGCTGCAAAGTCCTTGTCACATGGGGTTTATTATTCTACAGAAATGTTGGCTGTACATTTATTGTTTGTTTCATGTGAAAGAATTGAAATAGCTATTTCTGATGGTTTCCACCAATTTTGGCCCCCAAAACACAAATTAGGTAGGTACGATCTTTTTTTTTTTTTCAAATTATCTTTGATCATTGGTAGTGCCATTTAATCGTCTTGATCCACGTGTTGACACTTTTTCTAGTGTTATTATACAAACTGATGGTGATTTCGCAGGTATTTCATAAAAAATCAATTTTGGGAGCTGAACATCTGGTACAACCTCAATTTTCCACTCCTTGGCCAAAATCGACTTCATATTCGATCTTCTCGTCCCCAAAAACATGGAAAACGATACCTCAAAAGCTCATGTTACCAACATGTTGCTAAAACGCAAAAAGTACCTATTTTCACACACATTTTCACTCATAACACCCCTGGGTATATTCCGATCGGGCTGAAAAGTTTCGGGACACAACTAGGGCCCAAATGGAGCATGTGTGCGAAAGAACGACTTTTTTAGATCGAAAATGAAGCCTGTACACGTGATACGGCGGACGGCGTACGGCGGACGGACATTGCATTTTTTGAATCTACACACCTTGAAACGGAAAAGAAAAAAGTTTGAGGGGATGTTATAAAAATTTTTTGCTGAGCGATTACATAGGTGTATTATTCACAGAATAATAAACCAAAAGCTGCAAATTATTACACAACGAGCTATTATTTACCTGTATAGATGCTCCTTCTGCGTAGATACTACTTTCTGTGGTCGATACCCTCGAGCTACCCCCAAGAAAGCCCTAAATCGCGTACTGAAACCGGCCCGAGAATTAAAATTCCATAAAAATAATAAAATGCCACAATAATTCAATCATTAATCGTTTGTAGTTATTCATGAAGCATGAGGTGAATAATAAAATATTGTGTAATAATTTACATGTATAATAAGCCCCTTCTGCGTAGATAGTATAAGAAACCGTTGCGTAATAATTTACCGTTGTGTAATAATTTAGCCAATAATAACTCTTTGTGTAATAATTTACCAATAATAAACCGATGTGTAATAATTTACATGTATAGATGCCCCTTCTGCGTAGATAGTATAATAAACCGTTGTGTAATAATTTAGCCAATAATAAATCTTTGTGTAATAATTTACCAATAAAATAAACCGATGTGTAATAATTTACCTGTACAGATGCCCTAAATCGAGTATTGAGCCAGCCCGGGATTACATTTCATAAAAATGCGCGGCATTCAATAATTCGATCATTAATAATTATTTGTTCAAGTTGCGAAAGTACCTATCACCAAAATCCAGAAGAGCCGTCATTTTTCAAATGAAATAATATCACAGAACAACCAACTCGTCTTCATACAGCCATCCTTGATTATAATCAGGTGCACCCTAGTGATGATATCCGGGTGGGATTTATACCGTTTGATTCACGATCATGTTGACGAAGCTTTTTGGTGCACACAAACGGCTGGTCATACAATGGTCCGGGTGGTCTCAAAAATTATTTAGTTCAAGATCAACTTAAAAACAATTAAAAAAACCATACCCTTCTGTCGTGGTACCCCCCCTATTTCACTCCAATGTAAATATGTTAAATTCAACCAATAAACAGCAAGGAGAAATACAAGCCGTGGGAAGCCTTGGTGGAAGCCCGGAAGGGTCCCCCTCCATCAAATCCCAATGACTCCCAATGGCCATCAACAGTCCTTGAGGGGGGACGAGGTGGAGGCACCTTTATAAGGCTCTTCATTCAACAGACCTCACTCCTACGTGCGACTCCTCTCTCTCTTACCTCGCGCCTCCTCTCTCTCCTACCTTTCCCTCGCATATTAATTTATTGTTGTGAAAATCTGGGAGATGCCTTGCGGAAGGATCCGGCATTCATTGCGGTGAACACTTGGGATGCAGGCACGTCCACTAGCACCCATTGTGTGAAAACCTGGGGCACTAGCTATCCGTAAAAGACTCTGACGGGGCACAACCTCCTTTCTCCTACGGCCTATTCAAACTAGCCTTACCTTGCGCTCACGTCCCTTCTATTGAAAGTTTTCGAGCTACGGCGTTCTGAAAATTGCAACCCCTATTTGTCCCCCTCAGGTATTGCTGACAGTAACGCCGATCTTAATTTTGTTTCATGGTAACGAAGAAAAAGTACGGCGTGGGGCGGACAGACAGAATTTTTTTTATTGCATTTTTGGAATCTACATACCTTGAAACGTAAACCATCAAATTTAGAGGGTAATGGGGGGGGGGGGGGGTAAAAAAAATTTCATGCTAGATTCCAAAGGTTCATTATCGAAAATAATAAACCAAAAAAAATTCTCTTTAAAGGGTAGAATTTGCCTAATGAACTCAGATTAGGACGTTTATTCGGGGGGGCCTTCCGATGAAACCGGCCCTGAATGTTAGGAAGTATTTATTCATCAAGAGCCCCTGAATTAGCTTGACATCGGCCTTATTGATTCAACCCGCCGGGATTATTGCATTACACGCCGGATTAAGCTGTGAAGTTTCAAAATTGGATTACCTAATTGACGATCAAAACCGACGAACGATGGCCTCTTTTTCAAAGCGAGATAAAACCCCTGCAGAGTCTTGCAATAACTAAAGGAGCGGGAAACAAATAAATAAAAACCTCCTTCTACCGCTCGAACTAATGACTTTAATTTACCTCGTGGAGCCTCTAAAAGCGCGCTGTGTTGCCCAATAAATCCGCACACGTTCATGTGAAAGCTGCCGTCAATGGGGATCTCAATGGGGTTCTCCGATCGGTTGATACTGCCTGAGCCTTTTATGTTAGTTTTCCTCTCTTATACGATGTATAATTAATGACCTGCCCATCCCCCCCCCCCCCCCCACACACACACACACACACCAAAGATAGGTGCCGTTGATGGTGTCAGGCAATACCGGGTTGCAAGACCTTCGAGAGCAACAGCCATGGCGACGTCTTTTTTAAATTTTGTCGATTTGTGTTTTCAATAATAATCCTTTGGAATCGACTGTGAAAAAAAAAGTTTAACCCACCCTCAAAATTTGATGCCTTACATTTCAAGGGACGTAGAATACGAATATCGAATAAAACAAATACGTTTCCAACGGAAATATACTGGTAAATAAACGATTCAAGACACTTTTATAAAAAAGAAAATGCAGAGCAACGTTATTTTTATTCTCACAACGTCAGAACAGAAAGTGGTGAAGCAAGCGCATTCAGTCTAGGCAACTTGACACCAATGTGATGACTAAATTATATGAGGTGATTGCAAATACATGGTTAGGTTTCAGTCAAGAATTTAGATATTTAGTCAAATTGGTCTCCAAAGGCCTACGTAAATTTGACTAGGGCAGTGTTTCCTCGTTTTGACTCGGGTGGTTGGAGGGGCAAGAGCAAGGATCTTCTGCACCTCACCCCTGCGCAACGGGAGGGGAGCGCTATAAATGCCCCCACTGCTGCCACCATGACACCTTCATCTGAGCCCTCAACCAAGACAGTACCTGCGACCAGAGAACCTGCGATATTTTTATTTTGTTTGAGTGTGGTTAGTTGAGTTATTTTAGTCAGTGAGTGAGTAGAGACCTTTTTGAACCTTGAACCCCGTGAAGTTGGAGAAGCGACTGGGAACTTGGAAGCGGCTTACATCTGGACATTACTTAATAACAGTCGAGAAGGAGAGCGGGAGAGTGAACGAGCCGGCCAGGAAGCATGTCTGCCCCCAGGCTTGTGAACCCAATACTGCTGCGGAAGGTGTATGTTCCAGGAGCTCGAGTAGCCGAGGGAGGACTGGGCCAGACCAAAAGGATCATCCCTGGACCACACGAACCAGCTTTCCAGAGAAGGTAGGACCCAACTTCCCTTTGTTATTACCTGGTACTTAAGTGGCACTTGGTCACGTAATAGCGCCCTTCAGGCTTTCTGTGCATCCCACTGTCTGGAAGGAGAGTAACGAGGGTCTTGTCCCGTTTGTTCCAGCACCTCAAGCACATCTCATAGACTGAGCTTGGCCCCAGAAAACGTCCCCAATTACTGTTCAGTGGACCCCACTGAACCCACGTTGAATCCACCGTCTATGACCCCACGACTCTGGTGCCACATCCATTCCAACATATTGCTTCACTTCTCTATATTGTAACACACCCCAGTAATATTTCTCCCTTCGCCATTATACGTAGCCTCCCGAATAATCGCGACACTTCAGCTTCACATCAGTATTCTGTTTTATCTCTTGCGAACCCGCGAACCCCCATACTTGTATTGTTCTCTTTTCTACAATAAATTCACTTGTATTCACGTATCCATATCATTAAAGTCCTTGCCACTATAAGTAGAGTCACATATTTGAGCCGCCAACCGGCACCCAACTTGAGTAGTTTTCTAGCTTTAACTTCACAGCCTTCTAGAAACCTGTACCTGGAGTCAGTCCTGTGCAACGCTGACTGTGGGGCCAATTGCCGACCTGCGAACTTCAGGTAATGTCCTTGTGGAATTCCACCTTCAAATTTAGGAATAGGTAGGAATTTCCTAATAGGTAGGAATTCGACCAAAAAAAACATTACAGATAAATGTCCACTGAATTTATAATTCACCGGGAATTATCGCGGGATCTTCTGTATTGCGAATTTAAAGGGGAGGACAACGCAGTCTTGCTGATCTTCCATCTGGCGGAAGTTGTTTGAACTAGATGACGTGTTGCGGATCCCGCGTAGATATGATATGAACGTATGGAGGGCTATTGTAGAGGAACTACCTCGATTTCTCAACAATATCGGTTCCGTTTCGGGCTCTAGTTGGCCCTCGAAGCTCGGTGTTACTGTCACTCAACTCTAAGGGGTGAAAAATAGGGGTTGAAATATCCACAGCATCCTTATCTCGGAAAATTTTATTTCGAGGTGTGGGTTTTTTCGCATTTTTAAATATTTTGATTTTTTTTCTGAATTTTTGAGACCATCCGGAGCATTTCACGATGTTGCCATACAATATTTGCCGTAAAGAGCAGGTTGTATGCAGGGATCAAGCTGTGCTGACAGCGCACATCACTGGTCTCTCAGCTAGCTGGGATCTATAGCAAAGTGGTCGACCTGACGGACTGATAGGCCAAAATTCCGGAGATGGAAACCCTACCGGGGCTGAACTTTTTTTTTAAACTCCAGATCAACAATTTCCCTTCAGAATTGCATTATTTGCGTTTCTTTTTGCCACTGTAGTTAACTGTTTGTCATCGACAGAATTATTTTAGCAACATTTAACTCGCGATTTAGGTAGGTACCTAGTAACGAGTACGGGGTTCGGTACTAACCTACGGAGGGTCTGCGATCTACATCATATGTATAGAATAGTACATATATAATATAGAAGGGTTATCTATACAGAAAGCTGTGATCTGTAAATCAAATTATGCTAACATCGTTTAAGCGTATGCATTGTCTAATTATGACAAAATTCGTTAAAAAAAATGCTGAAATCATTGCAGATACGTGATTGAGCTGTTCCGCCAGAACTCAAGTTCCCCTACCGTCTTCACAAGGAACTAACTCGAAACTCGAAAGGCGCCATCCGATCAGGCCCCGTAACTGTCTGAAAATCCTCCGGCAAATTCATCATCACAGTCGTTCATCTGGTGCATAACGACGCGAGACTTTGATGTTCGCGGATTGTTTAGAGTAGCTGTGGGAAGGGGAATCAAGCTTCGGAAGCGGAAAACCCTGAGGTTCTAACCCAATAAACTTCTCCGGTAACTCGTATTATATTCCGATATGAGGCTAAATTCGAGCTGTGTTCAACCATGATTTTTATTAATTGATTTTGTTAAGTTTTCTGTGTTCGCGGCTATCACCATGAAGAAGTACCAATAAGAACCACCGCCTTGAAGGAAAATGAAAAACTGCAAATTCCTTGTCGCATGGGTTTATTATTCTACTGGACAAACCTGCAGAAATTTTGGCTGTTCATTTATTGTTTCTTTCATGTGCAATAATTAAAATAGCAATTCTGGGCCCCATAAACGCGAATTAGGCTCCTATTATTTTATAAATTATCCTCGATAATTTATTGTGCCATTTAATTGTTTTGATTCACCTGTTGATACTATTTCTAGTGTAACTATACAAATTTATGGTGATTTCAGATAATTTCCCAGGTTTTTGACTCACGAAAATTGAATTTTGGGAGCTGAACCTTCGTTACAACCTCAATTCTCCACTGAATGGTCAAAATCAACTTCTTATTCCGTCATCTCGCCCTAAAAAACATGGAAAACGATACCTCAGGAGCTCGTGTTCACTAAAACCTCAAAAAAAACCCTCAAAAACCACCTATTTTTACACCCATTTCCCCCCCCCCCCCCCGCACAACTAGGATCCAAACGTGTTCCAAAATGGGGACTCCAAACTTTGTACGGAAAACGTCAATTTTAGACCAAAATCTAATGGTATGTAATTTAAGGCTGAAACTTAGTTAGAACCTCAATTTTCCACTCTTAGGTCAAAATCGACTTCATATTCGGTCTCCTCGCCCTGAAATACATGGAAAACCATACCTCACAAGCTCATGTTACTATAAGAACCACCAGAGAACCGTATTTTACACCCATTTTAAACCCATAGCACCCTTGGGTATATTCCGATGGGTCTACAGTGTTCCGGGATACAACTAGTGCAGCATGTGTGCGAAAGAACGAATTTTGCAGACCGAAAATAAAGTAGATGTGGATCATACGATTTTGAGGGGGTGTTCTAAACATTTTTTGGTGAGCGAATACATAGGAGCATTATTCACAGAATAATAAAACAAAATCCCGAGACAGAACTATCGTTTGATTCAGAAAGTCAGTTGTTAGCGAATTTTCGAAGAAAAGGAAGCTATTGTTCTCGGTCCAAAATGTTTAAAACTCGAATTTCTGAAAGATTTTTATACCAAAATCCGTTTCAGACCATCCTGAATTCACTGCCGAAAGACACCAAAAATTATATGTATATATTTATATATATTATATTTATATATTTATATATGTATGTGTCATTCCAGACGATAACTCCCGTCAGAATTGAGATAAAAAGTTCAAATTTGCACGAAAAATCTGTCTTGGCAATCGACAGGCTAAGTTCGTAGATGGGCAGAATCGGGTCACTCTAAGGGGGAGTTTTGGGGAGTTTTAGGGGGGGAAAATTACCCATAAATTCCCAAAATGAAGCAGTCTGACAAGTGACACCTCATTTTAAAGGTTTTTCTACGCTGAACACGATGGTGAAATCAGAATTGCGATATCTCATTCCGTTCTCAAACTGGAGCACTTTGAAGATGAAGGAACGTGGTTATTTCTTGAGATGTTCTTCCTGGTTCGTCTGCTCTAATCTGATAACGGAATGGGATATCGCAATTCTGACTTCACCAACGTGTTCAGCGTTGGAAAATCTACAAACCGAGGTGTTACTCGGCAAAAAATGGAACAAAAAATTTGTTACGTACCTACCTATCCAATACCTACCTACTCTTCTGGTATTCAAAACATTTTTGATTTCCCCCTCCTCCCCCTTCCACCCCAAATTTTACTTTGCGTAAAACTACTCCTGTTTTAATTTTGTATGGTATCAAGTTGGGAAAACATTGGCCGAAAATTAATTTTCAGAAAGTTTTAGGCGGAGGAGGAAGATGCCGAAAACTTCGAAAATTCGCTCTTATAGCCATGCTGCATGACTGTGGTTTTTTTTAGTTAGTTTTTGATCCACCACAGATAAGGAGGACACATATTACGCAGAAAATACCAACGACGCCCCGTATCAATAAATACTCCAAAATTAGTTATCCTTCGGATTCGAAAGACACGGAGAAATTATTCAACATCAACCCAAACGGAGTAAAACGCGACACCCAAAATAACCCGCGAAACCAGAAAATGATCAATACAAAACTGGGGGAGGTCGTCAGAAGTAATTTCAGGAGGTAATGCAGCTTCGTACGCGGCTTTCACTGAGCCAACATCAACGGTAATGAATAGATTATGGTTGCGGTAACCTAATCACTGCGTCTGCCTTTCTCTCATAATAAATTGACGAGTTGGAGGACTGTCCGCACGCTGAGGACTCAATATTTCAAACAACGCACAAAACAGAAGCACGGGTTTCTAAGAAGAAGCACTTTATTTATTTTGCACGAATAGGCACTTTATTAATTTTGAACACTTTATTAATTTTGTACAGATAAGTGTACATACGTGTGTGACATACTTATTTGTTTTGTTATTATTGCTTTGCAAGTTGTTATTGTTATTCTCAATTTATTGTATTTCCACTTGGGGATTTATTGTATTTATACTTTGTAGGGCCGAGCTAAGAGCATCTCCGAGTGCCTACGCCCACTTCCGGGCGAACAGTCCATTGAATCCTAGGGATCCATAGGTAACGCAATGTGTCTCTCCGTAAATACAGCTAGAGATCCCACCTCAGTCCTTCAGACTACGAGTGGAGTGGAAGGGGTAATGTAGACGATGTTATTGTGTAAGTAATTGTTATTTTTATTGTATTGTGTTATCGTACTGCTTGTTTTGTACCAAATTTTTACAAATGTTTACCATTTTTACCAAATTTCTACAAGTACAAGTGCAAGTAAAAATTTGTACAAATAGGCACTTTATTCATTATAAAATTTGTCAATTTTGTACATACTTATTTATTTTGTTGTTACTGTTATTGTAAGTTGTTATTGTTATTGTGTTGTGTTATTGTATTGTTATTGTGTAAGTTATGTGTTAGTTATTGTTATTGTTTTGCTATTGTATTGCATTGTGTAAGTTATTGTTATTGTTGTTACTGCTTTTGTTGTACGTTGTTATTATTTTTGTTGGTATTGTACTGTTATTGTATTGTGTTATCGTATTGTTTGTTTTGTACCAAATTTTTACAATTTATACCAAATTTGTACAAGTACAAATTTTTACAACTACAAATTTTTACAAGTGCAAGTGCAAGTACAAATGTGTACAAATAGGCACTTTATTAATCACAAAATTCGTTAATTTTGTACATACCTACTTATTTATTTTGTTGTTGCTGTTATTGTAAGTTGTTATTGTGTAAGTCATTGTTATTGTGTTGTGTTACTGTGTTGCTGTTATTGTTATTGTGTAGTGTTATTTTATTGTTATTGTGTAAGTTACTGTTATTGTAGTGTTATTGTGCAAGTTATTGTTATTGGTTGTTATTGTTGTTGTTCTTATTTTTATTGTGATTATTGTTACAGTTGTTATTGTTGTTATTTTACTGTTATTTTATTGGTTATCATATTGTTTGTTTTTACTAAATGTTTACCATTTGTACCAAATTTGTAAAAGTACAAATTTTTACAAGTTCAAGTACAAATTTGTACAAATAGGAATTCTATTAATAACAAAATTTGTTAATTTTGTTCATATTTATTTTGTTGTTACTGTTATTGTGCGTTGTTACTGTTATTGTGCAAGTTATTGTATTGTGTTGTTATTGTTATGACATTTTATGTCTTTACTTTGGCACATGGACCCGAAAAGCGTTATACGAAACCGTTATACGATACCGGTAAACAAAAGTGTTACAGTGAGTAGTAATGGAGACGAAACAAGGACAACTATTAATATTTAACCCATCGAACACAAATACATTTTAATGACGTTTCCGGTTAAGCCGTTAACAGTATTTCGATAAACGTGTTGATACCATAATGTTCATCCTCAAATCAAATTCGTACACTGTATTGACTCTAAAGACATAAAATGTCCCAATGCGTTGCAGACTCGTCTGCAAGCGTTTTACAACGAACTATAAAAAGATTTATACAAATGTGTTCATTTTCGTATTCAAACCTAATTTTCTCTCTTGAAATTTGTGTCATGGTTTTGTATTGTTGTTGTGTAAGTTATTGTTATTGTATTGCATTGTGTAAGTTATTGTTATTGTGTAAGTTACTGTTATTGTAGTGTTATTGTGTAAGTTATTGTTATCGCAAGTTATTGTTATCGTGTAAGTTATTGTTATTGTCGTAAGTTGTTATTGTTGTTGTTCTTATTTTTATTGTGATAGCTGTGATTTTTATTGTTATTGTTGTTATTGTATTGTGTAAGTAATTGTTATTGTGTAAGTAATTGTTATTGCGTACGTTGTTCTTATTGTGTAAGTTATTGTTGTTGTTGTTATTGTAAGTGGTTATTGTAAATTTTGTTGTTGTTATTGATTTGTAAGTTGTTATTAATTTTGTACAAATAAGGATGCACAAAGTTTGTAGGACTGTATTAATTTTGTACGAATAAGTGTGTACTAGATGAATTAAATTAAAAATGGCTACGTGCATGAATTAAAGCAAACAGATAAAGTATGACAAATAAAATGCAGCGGTCTGGGGCGGATTGACAAACTTTTCGATCCGATCCCCAACTCCAGATTAGCCTCAGTGACCCTGTCCTTTCGAGAGGCCACGACCCGTTGCTTTAGCGGACCTTGCGATTCGATCTCCGGCTCTTTTGCACTGCAGAGATTATTATAATTTCCACCTTATTTTTCCCTTTTCAAAAGATTTTTTCCAACGTTTCACCTTGACGTCAATTCGACCTTATTTGGTGATTTTTAGCCACCGAGAAAATCGACGGGCAGGTGGGTGCAGGTACCTACCACTAATTTGCGACATCAGCGGTGAGGTACTTACTATTGCTGTTCAATAAAATTATACTTTTATTTTTGCAATTTAAGGCCAACATTTATTCTAAAATTCGATCCTATAACACCGCAAATCCCCTAAACGATTTATTATTTCAATGCCCTTTTGCGATGACTAACTTGTTCAGAAACGTCACGAAATTGTCCGCGAACTACCGATTTCTATTCTGAGTGAGTCTTGAGGCTAGTTTTTCTTTCCCATTTAACCTCTAAGATCAGCTGATCCAAAAATTGAGCTCTCCGACCAGTTGAGACCGAAACTGAGCACTACAACTTATCTGCTTTCTGTCTCCGTATCAAAAACGCAGCTGTTGTTTTTTTTTTTTTTTTTTTTGTTAATGTTACTCAGCTCATCTATCGAATTTTTGAAGAAAATGTACCTGTTTGGCTTGTTCCAAAATTTAGTTGCTGGTGGCGGTTGGTTAGTGAGACGCGAAACCAAACAAAACTATTGGACATACCTACAGAAATGTGGGCGGTTCATTTATTGTTTCTGTCGTGTGCAATAATTGAAAAATAGCTATTTCTGTTGGCTTCCACCACGTTTGGCCCCAAAAAAGACGAATTAGGCTCCAATTTTTGACAAATTATCTTTGATCATTGACAGTTCCATTTAACTGTCTTGATCCACCTGTTGATACTACTTTTCTAGTGTTATCATACAAATTTATGGCGATTTCATACAATTTCCCAGGTTTTTTACACATAACAAATTAATTTCGGGAGCTTAACCTTCGTTACAACCTCAATTCTTCACTCCTTGGTCAAAATCAAATTCATTTTCGGTCTTCTCGCCCTAAAAACCATGGAAAACGATACCTCGCAGGCTCACGTTCACTAAAACCTTTTTTAAAAAAAAAACCTTGAAAACCCCTATTTCTTCACCCATTTTTCACCCGTAACACCCCTGGGTGTATTTTGATCGGGCTGCTGAGCTTAGGAGCACAACTAGGATCCAAATGTGTTCCAAAATGGGGACCGAAACTGAGCGCGGAAGAACGCGAGTTTAGACCAAAATTTAATGTACAAATTTAGGGCTGAAACTTCGTTACAACCTCAATTCTTCACTCTGTGAGGAAAATTGTAGTTCTAACGAAGTTTGAACCTTAAATTTATGGTAAAATTTTGTCTAAAACCGTCGTCCTTCCGCACACAGTTTGGGTCCCCATTTGCGAACACATTTGGGTCCTAGTTGTGCTCTGAAGAAGTGTTCCGGGTGAAAAATTGGTGTAAAAATAGGGGTTTTCAAGGGTTTTTCAAAAGGTTTTAATGAACGTGAGGTATCGTTTTCCATGGTTTTTAGGGCGAGAAGTCCGAATATGAAGTTGAGTTTGACCAAATAGTGAAAAATGATGTTGTAACGAAGGTTCAGCTCCCGAAATTCATTTTTTATGAGTCAAAAACCTGGGAAATTGTCTGAAATTACCAGACATTTGTATAACACTAGAAGCAAGATCAACAGGTGAATCAAGACAAACAAATGGCACTATCAATGATAAAAGATCATTTTTGTCAGAAATAGGAGCTAATAAGGTGTTTTGGGGGGCCAAAATTGGTGGAAACCATCAACAATAGTAATTTCAGTAATTGCAAATGAAAGGAACAATAAATGAACAGCCAACATTTCTGTAGGTTTGTCCAATAGAATAATAAACCCAAGTGACAAGGACTTGGCAGCGTTTATTCTTTGAACATTTTCATACTGAACGTGTGTTTACCAGCCCTGCGCGATATCCCCGCTTCCATCAACTGGCTCTCGAAGGGCTGGGAAACGGATTGCACCCCACGAAGTGCCCATTGCAAGAAAAATTCCTCCAGCTCCATCCACGTCACGACGTCGCATTTCCTCTTCTCCTGACGTTGTTCATTTTATTTTTATTTTTTTCTCCAGGGTTCTTTCGATTTATCTGATGGGGAGGAAAAACGGCTGAGTTTCATCAGCGTAAAGACGTTCCGGGATTCAGTGTTCCATTATTCGGGACGTCCTAGAAGACGAAGAAGAAGATATACCAAAGGTCTTTTTCCGAAAGTCAGACGATTTTTGACCAAATTAAATAAACTGTCCGGCAGGTGCAAATTAAATAACATTTACGGCGTATAAAAATTAAATTAAGTTTACGGCATGGGAAAATCCGTTCGCTCCCTCGTTCCGAAAAACGCTGCAAAGTCCTTGTCACATGGTTTTATTATTCTAATGGACATACCTACAGAAATTTTGGCTGTTTATTTATTATTATTTTCTTTCATGTGAAACAATTGAAATAGACATTTCTGATGGTTTCCACCAATTTTAGTACCCAGAACACGAATTAGGTACGCTCCTTTTTTTTCCTTAAAATTATCTTTGATCATTAGTAGTGCCATTTAATCGTCTTGATCCACCTGTTGATACTTTTTCTAGTGTTATTAGTAGAGTTCGGATTTTGCATGTTTTGCATATCAGGTTTTTTCAATAGAAAGTGTCATACTTATCCAAATTAAAGTATTTGGAGATGTTTTGGACATTTAAAATTGAATTCAAAATTGCATATTCGTGCATATTTTGCTGTTTTTTGCATATTATATGCATCTGCACCTGTTACAGAGTTTTGCATATAAATGGCATATTTCTAAGAAATATCTGTGTACCTACACTGAAATTTCCGATCTCCGGTCATGTGAAAGGTCTTATACGTGCCTTTGTATTACTGCCCTTTCGATATCTCAGTCCTGGAGAAATTCCCAAGTTAAACTTCCTTCCTGTTGTCAGCTGCGACGTTGAAAGATCCTATTCCGCGCTGAAAATGACTCTGTCAGACCGACGGAAGAATTTCACAGTCGAAAACCTCGAAAAAGTGTTGATAGTCCAGGGAAATTAATCTGTACCTACACCTACACATTGAAATTTTAATCATTGTAAATTTTATTTAATATTGTACAGTTTTATTTGCTGTCATTTTATAAAATATAGATAGAGAGATAGGGAGATAGAGAGTTTGGGGTTACATTGCTCATTCCCGTATTAGACTTCTCAATAAAAACTTGAAAAACGAAAAAATTGGACCAAAATTTCAACTGGCATATTACTTAGTTTGATTTTTTGCATGTTTTTGCATATTTTGCTAACTTTTGTTGCATATTTCAGCTATTTTTTTGCATATCTATCCGAACTCTAGTTATTATACAAACTGATGGTGATTTCAGAATTTCTGGAATTTCTTTCATGTGGAATGATTGAAATAGCTATTTCTGATGATTTCCACCAATTTTGGCCCCCAAAACATGAAATAGGTACGCTTTTTTTTTTAAGATCATCTTTGATCATTGGTAGTGACATTTAATGGTCTTGATTCACCTGTTTACACTTTTTCCAATGTTATTGTACAAATTGATGGTGATTTCAGACAGTTTTCCAGGTTTTTCACTAATAAAAGAACAATTTTGGGAGCTGAACCTTTGATAGAACCTCAATTTCCCTCTCTTTGGACAAAATCGTCTTCATATTCGGTCTTCCCGCCACCAAAAAACATGGAAAACGATACCTCAAGAGCTCATTTTACTGGAACACAAAAAAAACGCTGCAAATTATTACACAACGGTTTATTATTTACCTGCATAGATGCCCCTTCTGCGTAGATCACTGTTTCCTGTGGTCAGTACCCTCGAGCTCCCACAGGAAAGCCCTAAATCGAGTACTGGAGCCGACCCCGGAATTCAAGTTTCATACAAATGCGCGGGATTCAATAATTCAATCATGCATCATTCATCATTTTTGTAGTTATTCATGAAGCATAAGGAAAATAGTGAAGTTGTGTAATAATTCACCTGTATAGATGCCCCTTCTGCGTAGATGGTATAATAAACCGTTGTGTAATAATTCACCGTTGTGTGATAATTTACCCAATAATACTTCAACGTTTAGTCAAGTTGCAAACCTATCAACAAAATCAAAAAGAGCCATCATTCTTGAAATGAAATAATACAACCAACTCGACTTCATACAGCCATCCGTGACTTTAATCAATGCTCCGTAGCAATGAATATCTCAGGCCGTTTCCCAATTTATTGTTGCTGCGATGCTGCGTCCCTAGTGATGATATTTGGGCTGAATGTATACAATTGCATTCACCCTGGTGTCGAAAATGCATGTCGCTGCAAATTTCTGGGCCTTACTGTGAACGAACGGCTGGACGTACAATGCTCCGGGTGGTCTTAAATAAATAGAAAACTGGAGCCGGCCCCAAAATAAAAGTTTCATACAAATGCACGGGATTCAATAATTCAATCATTCATCATTCATAATTTCTTGTAGTTATTCATTAAGCATGAGGCAAACAATAAACCATTGTGTAATAATTTACCTGTATGGGTGCCCCTTCTGCGTTGATAGTATAATAAACAGTTGTGTAATAATTTATCGTTGTGTAATAATTTGCCCATTAATAATACTTCAACGGTTGGTCAAGTTGCAGAAGTACCGATCAACAAAATCCAGCCCCTTCTTGGTAGATTAACCGTTGCGTAATAATTTACCCATCCATAGTACTTCATCATTTATTCGTGTTGCAAACTTATCAACAAAATTCAAATGAAATAATATCGCAAAACAACCAACTCGAATTCTCACAGCCATCCTTGATTATAATCAGGTGCTCCCTAGTGATGATATCCAGGCCGGATTCATATCGTTTGATTCACGATCGAGTTGACGAAGCTTTTTGGTGCACACGAACGGCTGGAGTGCTCCAGGTGGTCTCAAAAAATTCTTTAGTTCAAGATCAATTTAAAAACGTAAAAAAACCATACTCTTCAGTTTTCGAGCTACGGCGTTCTGAAAATTTCAACCCCTATTTTGAATCCCTTAGAGATTACTGACAGTAACGTCGAGCTTCGAGGACCAACTAGACCCCGAACGGGACCTATAAACCAAATTTCATCAATTTTGGTTCATGGTAACGAAGAAAAGTGGCCAGTGCGGCGTACAGAAATGTTTTTATTGAATTTTCGGATTCTACATACCTTGAAAGGGAAACCATCAAATTTTGAGGGGGTGTTATAAAAATTTTTTACTGAGCGAATACATAGGTGTATTATTCACAGAATAATAAACCAAAAGTTCGGGGATTCACATCCGTCGACTGCCAGCCAGTAGCGTTTCGCTCCCGTGAACTGTGGGAAGGTTTTCAATTTGTGTCCGGTAAAAAACGAGATCAGGGTGAGCACAATACGATGGCATTGACCATGTGAGCACATTTTTGGAGTTGGTGAATTTCAGCTGTATTTGATGTTTTTTACGGGGTTTTTCCCCTACGCTCAAATTTGACCCTCGTTTTCGGGATTGAAAAATACCTGAACATTTATTTTGTCATGAATAATACATTTTTGTATGATTTTCTAATGCTTTTACTGATTTTTTAAGTGGTTTATGACTGAAAACTTGTTGTTTCTCAATACCCAGCTTGATATGATCGCGTTATTTAAAAAAACGCTGCAAATCCCTGCACAACGGTTTATTATTTTGTACAGAATACCCTTCTGCTACAGATCACAGCTCACTGTATATGTATATAACCCGTCTATATAATATAATAATGCACTATTCTATACATATTGTGTAGATCGCAGACCCTCCGTAGGCTAGGTCAGGCTCGCGGTCAAGTATAATGAACCCTTGTGTAATAACTTTCCCATCAACAATACTTCAACGTTTGCTCAAGTTGGAAAAGTACCGATCAACAAAATCCAGCCCCCTCTTGGCAGATGAACAGTTGTGTAATAATTTACCGTTGTGAAATAATGTACCGTTATGTAATAATTTGCCGTTGTGTAATAATTTACCATTGTGTAATAATTTACCCATCAACAATACTTCAACGTTTGTTCAAGTGGCAAAAGTACCGATCCAACAAAATCCAGCCCCTCCTTGGTAGATGAACCGTTGTGTAATAATCTACCGTTGTGTAATAATTTACAGTTGTGTGGTAATTTACCGATTCTGCTTTCATTTGTGCTTCGCTGTGATGATTTAGTTTGAGTTTTAATGAGCTACGCGCCGCGTTGATTGAAAACGAGCGGAAGGTACCTCAATATGTTAATTACATGAATATATCAATTCATGCAATTAACTACATTAATATTTTACTCATGATTATATATTACTCATTACATGAACACAATTAATATTCATCGCTTAACTCGGCCATTCTCACGATTTACCATTTTCGCTCGCCCCTCCAAGTTAAAATTCCACAGTCACGCAGCGCACCAGCGCGTATTCAAAGAATGAAGCTGTTTTCGACCATTTCAAGGTGTTTTCCAAATAAACTTCAATTAAATCCCCTTCTTGTGAATTTATATATATAGATATATATATAAATTATAGTATTATTATTGTGGTAGTGATTTGAGCCGTTTTATGTGCAAAAATAATATTGCACTAGTTTAATAACCGTATTTTTCAGTCTCAAAACACCATTTTTGTTGAACGCCAGTTTTATATCAATTATATTTCGAATTAATATCAATTATTACTATTGATTTTAGCCATTTTTACCGATTTAAGCAGCAATTTTTGACCCCAAAACACTCAAATTTGACCACAAAACACTCAAATTTGACCCAAAATTTTGTGAAAAATTATTCCACCTATTCTGAAATAGTCTTTTCCAGTCCGGAGAGGTTGGGGGCACCCTGGATTGTCAGATATAATCGCACAATGAAATCCTTCCTCGTAAAGCAGTGCCAAAAAGAAAGATAAAAAGGTAAGGTTTCAGAACAGTAGGTATGTACCTACCATTAATTTCAACTTGAACTAAAAAATTGTTGATTTATTTATCATTTATTTATTTTTTTTTTAGCTTTGTTTTCGAGAAAATAATTTTTCCTGTGAAGTGATTTTTGTCTATTTTTTCTTTCTATCTTAATAAGAGCAAAACCAATTTAAAAAAATTTTTTTTGTTACAAAAAGATAGGTACCTACCTAACTTTTCAAACCATATTAACTTTTTAAACCAATTTTCGCGAATTTATACCAATCATTTGTTTGCAATTTAGTCAATTCTACTGATTTTTAGCGACACAGGTCATTTTCGGAAACTGCTCATCTTCCTCATCCTACGGTTTAGGTGCCATTACGAACATCCTGGCAAAATTTATAATTAATTGTTTATCTCGTGCCAAGGTCAGTTATCGCCTGGAATTACTCATAAATACATAAATACAAAGCGTACGCATATAACATGTCTGTGTGTAATGTTATAATGTAGGGATGGATTCAGAATGCTCTAAAACGGAAGAGTCGAACAAATTTTCAAAAATTCACGTTACAATACATTTTAGATCTGTTGCGATTACCAAATTCGGTTAATACTTTGATCAATTTCGAAACAAAATTTGAAAAATTAACAGGAATTCTTTCAAGTACCGAACACAATAGCGTAATGTTCAAACGGAATACGTACTTATAGCGTTACGACGTACGTATCTCAAGAACCAAGTTAATCCGTACGTATCTCTGTTTAACGGCGTACTTACGTAGAGTTAGTCCGTCGTTTGTTTAATGATTAATCAACGAAACATTAACTTTCATGATTAAAATTAAAGCCTTCACCTCCATGGGTATATAATGATTACATAACACGCACGTACCATAATTATAGGTACAACAGTAAAATGCACGGATTTTCGAAGTAGGTGATTTACCAAGGGTTATTTTGGACAATTTTCACCGATTTTCGACCCAAAAAAACCCTTTTGAAAGAGGGGAAAAAGGGCACCTTTGATTAAACTGAATTTTATATAATTAAATGTAAATTTTCGGTGATTTTTATATAAGAAAGTTTTGTTTATTTAAATTTTTACGAGAAAAATGCATTAAATAACCCATAAATTCATTAAATTTGACCCGGATTTTATAGGAGAACCCTTCCATAGATGTACCTACCACTACTGGATGTTTAACACCGATTTAGTGTTACTTATATTAATTTTAGCCATTTTTACACATTTTCGCTCAGCTGAAGCGAAACAGAATCGAAAATCCATTATCTACTCTGACCAGTTAGGTATTGCTCGCTGAAAGTCTATATTAGGACCATTTTTTTTAAGACCTCTAAAATCACCAGAATTGTGCACAAATTTGAGTTTCTTGGGGTCGAAAATTGATAGGATCCGTCAAGATTGTTCAGTCACCAACCTCGAAAATTCTCTCATATGGTCATGCTGCAGGACTGAAATATAATATATTTTTTAAACTTGAATTCACAATATTTTGGCAATATATTTTAGGTAAAAACCTGTTTAAATAACTTGAATTAGGTACGTGAATACGATGTTTTGAATTTGTAAGCAGCTGATAACCCAGCGCCCAATTCGGTTCAAAATTTGAGTTTTTTGGGGTCGAAAATTGATAGGATCCGTCAAGATTGTTCAGTCACCAACCTCGAAAATTCTCTCATATGGTCATGCTGCAGGACTGAAATATATATATTTTTTAAACTTGAATTCACAATATTTTGGCAATATATTTTAGGTAAAAACCTGTTTAAATAACTTGAATTAGGTACGTGAATACGATGTTTTGAATTTGTAAGCAGCTGATAACCCAGCGCCCAATTCGGTTCAAAATTTGAGTTTCACAAAAATTCCAACGTGTGATTCGCGTCCAGACCCAGTTGGTTCAAATTTGGTTCGAGTTTGGTTCAAATGTGAAACTTACTGGTGGCCTTGAAAAGGCGGCCGTGGCTTTCGAGTTGGGGAAACGCGGACGCGGCTCACGGAACGAGGGAAGCTCACGGATTCGTGGCTTAAGGGCTCGTGGCAGCTGTGAGCGTCGGGGCGAAACTGAGTAAAAGGGGGGGCGGCGGCGGAGGGCGCCGTAGGGCGGCGCCGCCCCCACGGCGCAGAGCGCCCGTTTACCGCGGGACGATGAGGGGGAGGGGGGACGGCGCGGCGCCTGGAGCGTTTCCGGGATTAATCCGGAGGGGGGAAATCCCGGAATCTCATGCAGCATGACCATATAGGCGAAGTTTCGATAAACAGGATCGACCTTCAATAAATTTATCAACCACTTTATCAAACACTTGCAATGGCTCCAAAATTGTGCCTACCTTCAATTTAATAAAATCCTTCATTTTAACAAAAATTATTAGATACACCATTATAATCATGTATATAATATTATTATTATTATTGTTGTTATTATTATTATTATTATTATTATTATTATTATTATTACCTATATAGTTTCTGTGGGTCTCAAATCACCACCAAAAAAAATCGTTAAGTCACCAGAAAATGGTATGGTATAGTCACCAAAACTGGCAGAGTGGTGAAACGGGACAAAGAAAATTTTTCTTGACAAAAAAAAAAAAATCCTCAACAAAAAAATTGGGCCAAATTCGAGTTTTGGGGCGCTCAAAAATCAGTGAAAATTGCCAATAAACATTTTTAAAAAAGAAAAAAGTAAACCGGAATTGTTATAATATAATGGTGGCGTTGGAATAATTGAAAATACTGTCCAAAGAAGTGGGTCAAATTGGGGTTGCGGTGGTCAAAAAACGCAAAAAATCGTCAAATACAACTGAAAATCACCAAATTAGACAAATTTGCTCTTGGACACATTTACTTTTGACTCCAAAAACTTTGATCCCCCCCAAACCCTTCATTGTGAAAAATATTTTTGATATTTTTGTTAAAAAGCGCTTCTCAAGTTTTTTTGTTGCCAAATATCGATCAAAACCTTAAAAAAAATTAACATATAAGTTCATCAAAAATTTATAAAATTGTGAGTCCGGACAGGAATTCTGATAAACAATCAACAATATTTTTTATAATAAATTGGGGGGTGGGGGTCAAATCTTAGTTGCTGGGAGTCAAAATTAAGTTGTCATGTAGACCATGTGAACGAATTTGCTAAATTCTTTTCTTGATTTTTCTTTTGCATATTTGCCCATTTTCGACTATTGAAACACAGAAAATGCTGTTTCAAATGGTAGGTACCTAGTCAAAAATATATACCTTTTATTATGTATTTACCTACTAACATACCCCAAAAGTTGATTCCTACCTACCTACACTTTTGGTGAATTCGTGTAATTATTATTTTGGTGATTATTAGAATTTTCACAGATTTTTGACACTCCAAACTTCGGCGAACCAAGTTTTTTGGAGGAAAAAAAATATATTTTTTTCGTCGAGTACCTAAATATTACCTATCTGTTTGTCCCAACAACTCAAACTTCTGAAACTTTTTTCTTTACAATTTTTTGGGGATTTTTTAATAATTTTTTTATCCAAAATTCAACAAGACATTTTTTCAAGATTTCGCTAAATTTCTGGAAATTTGATTGCTAATTTGAATGTATTCAAACTGTCTGACTTTCAGCTGTAGTTACCCATTTTTGACTACCTGGTACTGAAACACTGAAAATACTGTTTCAGTAGAGAGAAAGTGATTACATTACATACCTTCCACTTTTGGTGAATTCATGTATTATTTTGGTGGCGGTTAGCATTTTCACCGAAATTTCTGACCGAATTTTTACTGTTCATTTTAATCCATTCAAAGTTGACTGTGTTCAGGTTGAGCGGTTTACGGGCCTTTCAGAGGATTAGCAGGAAAATTGGGTTTGTTGATGAAAGTCAGTTAAGTCGGATGGTCGCAGTCAGGATGAGGGGTTAAGTGAATACGGGGGGTTTCAATCATCGAGATTCATCGTGAAAGCGGTATGAGGTTATTGTGAGGGGGGGGGGGGGGGGTTGTGTGGAGGTTTGTTGTGGGAGGGGGGAATTTGATGTAGATGTGGTGGAAAAGGAGGGGTTATATGTGGGGGAAGGAGTGGAGAGACGGGATTTGGATGGGTAGATGAATAATCTTGTTGCCGTATTTAGCATAGATTCAGACACAGATAGGATGTGTGGGTGGATTGGAGGGGGGGGGGGGGGGGGGGGCACAGCCGGCTAACTAACTCTGCGAGTTGGTGTGGCTAGCGTGGGGGGGGGGGGGGAGGACCGAGTTATCTGTGAATCAGCGGGAGGAAAAGACAAGAGACGAAGGTCCGGACCGCCCCCTCCCCCGACACACCGGCCCCGTCCAACAACAACACGGTCAGCGGACACCAACTTCGGGAGGCGATGAGACCGATGGATTAACAACAACCCTCCTCCTCCTCCTTCTCGTCACCCTCATCTGTAACCTCCTCCTCCTACTCCTCCTCCTCCTCATCTGTAACCTGCTCCTCCTACTCCGCCTCATCTGTAACTTCCCGAACCCGCAGCCCACCAGAGAGAAAACAGGGTTGAGGCGGGTCAGTGGGAAATTGTCTTCGTTAAACTCTGGTGACGAGGGCGAAGCTGAATCTGAGGTCGCACTAGTCTAACTGCCAACTAGTTATAACTAACTGCCAACTAGTGATGACGGTCACTTCCTACTCACCCAATAGTGGCCACCGGGTTTTTAGCGAATTTTCAAATAAAATTAAACTACTCCAAAATTCGGATCAAAAATTTTCAGAACATGAATTTTGGAAATTTTTCAATAGACAAATCGGTTTCAGGGCATCCGGAATTCATCCTTGGATTTTAGCAAAAATTTATATTATTTATTTATTTATTTAATTGTCACTTCAGACGATTTCTGACCTTGAGTACGAGACAATAAATTCCGAAGTTCGCCAAAATGTTCGTATTTCCAAACAAAAGGACGAGCTCGAAAGTTATAAATTTTCAAAACTTCTAAGGGAGTCAAATTTGGCTTTTTTCGGTCAAAAATCAGTAAAAACGAATAAAATTGCGAAGAACTGATATAAAATCACTCGAAGTTGTGTGGAAGGGTGAGTAAAGAGTGAAAAATACCATTTCAGTGGTTTTATAGACACACTTTTTTGGTTTATTATTTTCAATAATGAACCATTAAATCGAGCAAGAAAAAAAAAATTCTTACCCCCCTTCAAAATTTGATGGTTTACGTTTCAAGGTATGTAGAATCCAAAACTGCAATAAAATTATTTCTGTCTGTCCGCTGTACGCCGTACGGGCCACTTTTCTTAGTTACCATGAAAGAAAATTGATGAAATTCGGGTTATAGGTTCCGTTCGGGGTCTAGTTGGTCCTCAAAGCTCGACGTTACTGCCAGTCATCTCTAAAGGGTTAAAAATAGGGGTTGAAATTTTCAGAACGCCGTAGCTCGAAAACTTTCGATAGAAGGGTATGGTTTTTTTTACGTTATTAAATTTGTCTTGAGCTAAAAAATTTTTTGAGACCACCCGGAGCATTGTACGTCCAGCCGTTCGTGTGCACCAAAAAGCTTCGTCAACACGATCGTGAATCAAACAGTATAAATCCGGCAGGGATTTCATCACTAAGGAGCACCTGATTGTAATCAAGGATGGCTGTATGAAGTCGAGTTGTTTGTTCTGCGATATTATTTCATTTGGCAAGTGATGGACTATTGGATTTTGTTGGTAGGTACTTCTGAAACTTAAACATACGTTGAAGTATTATTGATGGGTAAATTATTAAACAATGGCAAATTATTACACACCGGCAAATTATTACACAATGGTGAATTATTACACAACGGTAAATTATTACACCACAGCAAATTATTACACAACGGTAAATAATTACACAACGGCTCAACTACCCAGAAGGGGCTGGATTTCTTTGATAGGTACTTTTGCAACTTGAACAACCGTTGAAGTATTACCTATTGATGGGTAAATTATTACACAATGGCAAATTATTACACAACGGCTCATCTACCCAGAAGGGGCTGGATTTTCTGGATAGGTACTTTTGCAACTTGAACAACCGTTGAAGTATTATTGATGGGCAAATTATTACACAACGGCAAATTATTACACAACGGCAAATTATTACACAAAGGTAAATTGTTACACAACGGTAAATTATTACACCAAGGTAAATTATTACACAACGGTAAATTATTACACAACGGCTAATCTGCCAAGAAGGGGCTGAATTTTGTTGATAGGTACTTTTGCAACTTGAACAACCGTTGAAGTATTATTGATGGGTAAATTATTACACAACGGTTCATTATTCTATCTACGTAGAAGGGGAACCTATACAGGGAAATTATTACACAACGGTTTAGGTAGGTAGGTACCTAGTAACGAGTACGGGGTTAGGTACAATCCTACGGAGAGTCCGCGATCTACATAATTTTTTTTTTTTTTCGAAAATGATTTATTGCACCAAGTAACAACTTATTAGCAACATATTTCTGACATATATTTCTGAAATAACGAAACTTAAGTACTGAACTAAGTTCCTGAAGTTTTTGAAAGTTAGAAGTGCTAAGTGTTGCACGTGCGACGTTCACTGAATTTTCACTGAACGGCTTTAGTTATCGCGAGAACACCCACACTCACTTCCACAGGTCATGAGGCTTCTTTCTCTTGAGACGTCTGAGTAGGTTGTCAACGTCGAGCAACTGGACAGCTTCTTCATTGACGTGAACTTGTAGCCGCTTGTGATGGGCTATGGCTTGCGTCTTGATGACTTCATTTACGGTTGGGATACGAAGTTCTTTGTGTAGTCGGACATTTCTGGTGTACCGGTACGCGTCAACACAACATCACAGTACATTATTTTGGAACCGCTGTATAACATCACGGTTGCTTTGAGCAGTGCAGCCCCACAGCTGCGCTCCGTAAGTCCAAACAGGCTTGAGGACTTGATTGTACAAAGTCAATTTGTTCTGGATCGACAGCTTTGAGTGTCGACCCATTAACCAGTACATTTTTCTGAACTTGAGTACAAGTTCTGCCTTCTTTTTCTTGACATGCGACTTCCACCGCAATTTAGCATCCAAGGTCATGCCTAGATACTTGGCTTCATTGGCGTGCGGTATAGTCTTACCGTTGAGATGAACTGGGAAATAGTCGAGCTTGCGATTGGTAAAGTCGACATGAACCGATTTCGTTTCATTCATCTTGATCCTCCATTTTGATGTCCAGTCTTGGAGTTGCTTAATGGATCTTCTGAGTTTAGGTATTGTTATGTGATTTGTTTCGCCGACTGCAAGCACTGCTGTGTCGTCCGCAAACGTTGCTATTGTGTTCTCCTCTCGTTCTGGCAAATCACTGGTGAACAAGACATACAGGAGTGGGCCAAGTACGCTACCTTGTGGAACACCAGCATGTATTCTGTACGCTTCTGAGTAGGCATCTTCATGTTTTACTCGGAAGTATCGATCTGACAGATAGGATTGTAATAATTCTGCGTATTTTGCTGGTAGCATTTTTCGGAGTTTGAAATTTAGACCATCATGCCAAACTTTGTCAAACGCTTGGGTTACGTCGAGAAAGATGGCAGAACAAACTTGCTTGTCTTCTAGCGCCTGCTCAATGACGCTCGTGATCCGATGCACCTGGTCGATAGTGGAGTGCTTTTGACGGAATCCGAACTGATGAGAAGGTACCAGATTGCGTTCTTCTACAACTGATATCAATCGCTTGTGGATTAGTTTTTCAAATAGTTTTGATAACAAGGGAAGCAGGGATATTGGCCGGTACGACGTTAACTGTTCAGCTGGCTTACCGGGTTTTTGAATCATGATAACTTCGGCTAATTTCCACAACTGTGGTACATAGAGAAGTTTGAGTGAGGCATTGATTATCTTTGTGATCTTCACTAGAACTTTACGAGGGAGGTTTTTGAGTATTTGACCTGTGATCAGGTCATATCCAGGAGCCTTTTTTGGATTAATCTCACTGAGAATGGTTTTTTGGACTTCTTTGACTGTAACGGGTGGTATGTCAGTTGCCTGGTCTGTTAGTGGAATTTCTTCCAGTGGCTCTTCTTCTGGATTTCCGGGGTTCGGCCTGAAGATGTTGGCCAGATAACGAGCAAATGCATCAGCCTTCTCTTGATTGGACTTGATCCACTTCCTGTTGGCTTCATCTTTGATTGGTGGTGCTTGTACGATAGGACGCTTGAGATGCTTAGTCGCTCTCCATAGGGAATAGTCACTGTCACGATTAGTCGCAAGGGAAGTGATGAATTCTTCCTGGGTCCCCTCTTCAATCTCTTTCATCATGTCACGAAGTTCATTGGCATACGAATACCATTGTACCTTATGAGCTGGAATACGCGTTCGTTGCCACTTACGTCTGGCTCTACGCTTCTTCTTGATCATCGTAATAACTTCACGTGGGTAGTTGAGCCCTTTCAATTTTCTGACAACCTCAGGAGTATTTTCCCATGCCACTGTTTGAATGTTGTATACGAGTTGTTCGAGTTCACGATCAACGTCAGCTGGAGATTCAAGTACATCATATAGATCGATGTACTGATTGATTTCTACTTTGAATTTGTCCCAATCTGTCTTTTTATTGACTAGGACTGGGTTGTGAGGTCTCTGAATGATTTGTTCACTCAGCGTGAGGATGATCGGTGAATGATCAGAGCTGAGATCAAAGCATTCGTCTACAAGCACGTAGTTTGCTGAAATATTTTTCATGATGAAAAAGTCAATTAGGTTGGGTTTTTTATGTATGTCGGACGGCCAGTACGTTGGCTTTCCAGTTGAGTAAGGTTCACATTTGTGGCTGTTCATGTATTGGGACAGTTCTCGTCCTTTCGTAGTAGTAACACGAGAGCCCCAACATGTGTTCTTCGCATTGAAGTCCCCACCAATGATGAAACGATTGCCTAATAGCTCAAATGCATTGGCATAGTCTTCTTGTTTTATGTTGTGCTTTGGTGGACAGTAAATACTTGCTATGGAGGTTTCGTAAGACTTTGTTTTTACAGAGATAGCACATATCTGAAACATCTCTGTCTCAAGCTTGGCACATTCATGATGTTTCAAGTTTTCTCTTATCAATACAGAGCTACCCCCTCGTGCTTTGTTACTGGATGGAGGGCATGGTAACATTTGTATCCTTTTATTTTTAAATATGATTCTTTTGTGAAGTGGGTCTCTGAGATTAGGCAAATGTCTATGTTATTAAAGTTCAGAGCCAAGTCAAGCTCCAGCTTTCGCCCATTGAGCCCGTTGGCATTCCATGCCATGATTCTGAGACTGTTCATTTGGGGCGACTGAAAATTGAGAGGCTAGGCTTTTTTGATTTGTTTTCCAAAGCCTCTATTTTCTGACTCATAGTAAGCATTTCCAGTCGCATTTGACCAAACTGAGAGAGTAAGGTTTGCAGCATGCTTTCCATGAATTGTGCTGGTTGCTGGGATGCAGGCTGAACAATACCAGTTTTTGCTGCCTGCGCATATGACAGCGGGTGTGTGACCAAAATGTCGGTTCTTGCTTAGGATAGGGACTTTGGGAGTAAATTGAACCTTCCCTGTAGACGGCTGAGCATTGTTATGATTCTGTCTTGGCTGGTTGCCTTTTGCTTCGCTGATTTTATTATTATGCGATTTCGATGCAGCCAAGAAAACTGGGCATCGACGGTAATTTGCAGTATGATCTCCTCCGCAATTCGCGCAGGTCGCAGGTTCTGTTTTGGGTTTTGTGCAGGTAGACGTTTCATGACTTTTACCACATTTGACGCACCGGGCGCGCTTTTTGCAGTAATTTTGCGTGTGCTCGAACTCTTGGCACCGTTTACATTGAGGAACGAATTTGCTCTGGCGGATCGCCTCGAATTTCACCTTGCAGTTGTACAACTTGGTGATTTCGTGGATTTTCTTGACGTCAGAACCTGCTTTAAAGTCGACTATGTACATGTCAAGTTTTTCCTTGGTGCGCCATCGTAATTTTTGGGCGACCTTCAGCACTCCAGATTCTGGGTACTCGTTCTGAATTGCGCTCAGTACAACTGACTCATCAAGGCCGCCAGGAAGTCCTTTTAGCATTGCGGAATATGGTCTCGTTTGCTTGTTTTGAAAAGAGAAGTATAAACAATTAATGCTGTCTAAATACTTATCAATTGCAGTGTATTCATCTGAGTCATTGGCATTGATCTTTATTTGGCCACCCGCCAAAGTGGAAGTGAGAGGCATTAGGAGCAATTTCTTTTAATTTCTCCTTGAGCTTGAGAAAGCTTGCAACATCATTTAAAGGCTCAAGCGTAATAGGAGGTGGCTTGAAAACCTTTTCTTTTTTCGACTGTTGATTTAGATTCTCATTTTTGTTTGGAGAATTCTTCTTTTTCGTTTTGTGGAAGGGGCGGCCTTAAATATGATGCCTGCCCCCGTATCATAGGCGAGTTGTTCCTCGTCAGTAGAATATTCTTCGATCTGATCGCCTGAAATACTCTTGGATTCGTGACTAGCTTCAAGAGAAGCTAATTTGACATTAATCGCTAGATTAATTTTTTTGAGATTAACGATTTCCACGTCAGCCTGCTCTAACACGCCACAAAGATATGAGAGGGACGACCTGTACGCGTGAATTTCGGTTAATAGATGCTGGTCTGTTGGCTTAATATACTCCTTTGAAAGGGCTTCTCGAGCATTTTTCAAAGCTACCTGAAAGATTGATGTAGTTTCTTCCATATTGCTCGGACAGCATTCCATATTGCTCGGTTCCAGCGCGACACCTCGGGAACCCGAGAGGTGTTTATAAAACAAGGCCGACGGCCGCGACTGTGTTGACACTTAACAATTTCATCGGCACAATGAAAGTAATGCTGAGTTCGCACTAACTGTTTTCTTTTCTTTTCACGAGAGCTCTGACCGATGTTACTCACTCGGAGGTTCGCACAAGACTCTACATAATATGTGTAGAATATTACATATTATATTATATAGACGGATTATCTATACAGAGAGCTGTGATCTGTAACAGAAGGGTATTCTGTACAAAATAATAAACCGTTGTGCAGGGATTTGCAGCGTTTTTTATTTGCGATTGTTTATTTTCCAGAGTTGCTAAGTATTCCCAACATTCCTTTTCAATTTTATTATTTAACTATCACCATCTATCACCATAACGGTACCTACTTACTCTGAAATAGTCTTAAGTGTAACATTCCTTTTTCTCGGTTCTTTCTTTTAGGCCAGAAGATGATGTAAAAATACATCGAAACGTTGGCCTCAAACTACC
>OX940987.1:29584917-29665716 GCA_954871275.1 Leptopterna dolabrata
AAAAAATTCTCCGAGCCTCTCCTTCAAGCACGCGTCGTGTCTAGTTGTCATTAGGTTATCAACGAAAATTCCAACCTGCTCAAGTAGCCCCGAACCCCTAAACGAAAGATTCTCACCCTGCGGCAACTTGGGAAATCGCTCGAGGAAAAAATTAATGAACTGTTGCGACAGAAAAGCGATTATCGAGGGCTTTTAAAATTGAAACGGGCCAAACGATGGCGTAGTGGGTCTGGTGCGACCGAACGGCGAAGCTCTTTTCCTGCCCTCAGGCCCATCCTGAGGCCTCGGAACTTCTCCTATAAATCACGAAATACTCGCCGAAGGTATGAAGTATTAAATCCACCTCCAACCTGCTTCCCAAAGATTTCACACTCAGACGATTTCCAATCAGTGCCAAACGATTGAACTCCTGAGAGTTCGGGAACAAACGAAAACTAGTCGTGGAGGAACCACGAATGTACTGAAACTCACTAGAACAAGTTCCAGTCATGCAGTGTGACCACGAGCCGGATTATCTTTATAGAGTTTTCGGTGAGTTCCAAGTTATTCTTGGTTATTCTCAACTATTTTAACAATTTTGAGTTAAAACTTAGTGAAAACACAGGAAAACGGAACGAATACAGTTATTTCGGTAGGGTGGGGGCGTGCCCAGGTCCAGGCAAGCAGCATGGTCACACGAGCGAATTTTCAAAGCTGAGAATAAGGCGGCCTCCATGTGCTTGACAATATTGAACTAATGAATTTTTGACATTTTTTAACCTACAAAACTCAAATTTGACCCTATTTTTAGGTGATCCTTAATTAGTTTGACGATTTTTAGTAATAACTTAGTGAAAAACCAGGAAAAAGGAAGGAATTCAGTTATCTCGGTAGGGTGGGGGGCGTGCCCAGGTCCAGTCAAGCAGCATAGCCACACGAGCGAATTTTCGAAGCTGACAATAAGGCAGCCTCCATGTGCTTGTCACTACTTAACTATTGAACTTGTGACATTTGTAACTCACAAAACTCAAATTTGACCCTATTTTTAGGTGATTCTTAACTAGTTTGACAAGTTTTAGTAATAAATTAGTGAAAAACAAGGAAAACGGAACGAATTTAGTTATTTCGGTAGGGTGGGGGCGTGCCAAGGTCAAGTCAAGCAGCATGACCACACGAGCGAATTTTCAAAGCAGAGAATACGGCGGCCTCGGCCTTAATGAATCCATACGCTTGACACCATTGAACTATTGAATTTTGGGCATTTTTAACCCACAAAACTCAAATTTGACCCAATTTTTAGGTGATCTTTGTTAAAATGATCACCTAATGATCATTTTTGTTAAGATGATAATGAGGATTTTGTTGATATAGTTATTGATCTTTCGCAGCCTTAATTCGTCTTTTTCCCCACTTTTGGTGAATTTATTTACACCATTTTTTGGCGGGCTCAGTCATTTTTACTGATCTGTAGCGACACGGGTTATTTTCAAAAACTGCTCATCTATTTCTTTTTTCACCTTACCAACTCTCACCTACTCTTGTTTCACCTACCTACTTTTTTTCTTTTTAATTATTACTGATTATGATTTTTTCTTGTCTTAATTCGCCATTTTATGCCACTTTTGGTGAATTTAAATCAATTTTTGACAATCCACAGCAGTTTTTACCGATTTTTGACTCGCAAAAACACGGACTTGAGCCGGTGAGAACTGAAAATTCGGTAAAATCTTACCGAATTTTACCGACTGAAAATTGCTAAAATTTTACCGAATTTTATCTACTGAAAATTCGGTGAAAACGGACAAGGCCGCGAGATTCAGATGACAAACACCCGAATGTCATGCGCCATATATGTCGTAGAAGTTGATCACAGTTACAAAAAACCTCAATTTTTTGTTATAAAAACGCAGGTTTACCTCATTTTCTATACATTTATTGGCATCTATAGACGGGGAAAGGGGGGGGGGGGGGAATTTTACGCAGAATTCGAATCTGCAATGAAAACTGGGGGGATATACAAGAAGGCCTGACCAAGAGGAAAACACGTCACCTCGCCAATTCACGTTACCAATATTTCAAAGGCCTTCGTATCAGCGTTGATTCACTGGGTGCATCCGAAATAATCGACCTACCACCGGAACACCACTGAAATCCCCAATTTATCTCGATGTGTAAATATTTGCAATGTGAACTAACCTTCCACAGTCAGCAGTTGCAATCGTATCTCGATGCTGATGCAACTCAATGTCATTGTCCTCCACCAACAGGAAAACTACCAAGATCAGTGACCTCACGACCGACGGTTCGAACATCGATGTCACGATCGATAGCTAAACATCGGTTACTTATATTATTGATTTGAATGTTGAGATCTGGATGATATTAAGTACGCATACCTATTTTAGCTTTCGCGAAAAAGTCCGTAGTTTTACAGAAAAATACGTAGATCTACGTAAAAACGCAGCAAAGTCCTTGTCACATGGGTTTATTATTCTATTGGACATACCTACAGAAATGTTGGCTGTTAAATTTATTGTTTCTTTGATGTGAAATAATTGAAATGGCCATTTTTGATGTGTCTTAACTAGTTTGACGATTTTGGTTTATTATTCTGTGAATAATACACCTATGTATTCGCTCAGCAAAAAATTTGTATAACACCCCCTCAAAATTTTTTCTTTTCCGTTTCAAGGTGCGTAGATTCCAAAAACGCTGCAAAGTCGCTTCAATTGGACTACAGAAATGCTGGCTGTTTATTTTTGTTTCTTTCATGCGTAATAATCGAAATAGCTATTTCTGGTGGCTTCCACCAATTTTGGCCCCTAAAACTTGCATTAGGTACGCTCTTTTTTGTTCAAATTATCTTTGATCATTGGTAGTGCCATTTTTTAATGGACTTGATCCACGTGTTGAAACATTTCGGTTTATTATTCTGTGAATAATACACCTAAGTATGTATTCGCTCAGCAAACAATTTTTATAACACCCCCTCAAACTTTTTTCTTTTCCGTTTCAAGGTGCGTAGATTCCAAAAATGCTATGCCCGTCCGCCGTACGCCGTATCACGTGTACAGGCTTCATTTTTGGTCTAAAAAATTTGTTCTTTCGCACACATGCACCATTTGGGCCCTAGTTGTGTCCCGAAACTTTTCAGCCCGATCGGAATATATCCAGGGGAGTTATGAGTGTAAAATTTGTGTAAAAATAGGCACTTTTTGCGTTTCAGCAACATGTTGGTAACATGAGCTTCTGAGATATCATTTTCCATGTTCTTGGGGACGAGAAGACCGAATATGAAATCGATTTTGACCAAAGAGTAAAAAATTGAGTACTACCGAATGTTCAGCTCCCAAAATTGATTTTTTATGAGTGAAAAACCTGAGAAATCGTCTGAAATCACCATCAGTTTGTATAATAACACTGGAAAAAGTGTCAACACGTGGATCAAGACGATTAAATGGCTCTACCAATGATCAAAGATAGTTATTTAAAAAAAAAAAGGAGCGTAGGTACTTACCTAACTTGTTTTAGGGGCCAAAATTAATGGAAACCATCAGAAATAGCTATTTCGATTATTCTGCCGTGCTAAGTAAGAGTGCAGTATCTCCAAAATTATGAAATCCGAGAAAAAACATTTTTTTCGTTTTTTCTTCAGGCCACGTGTTAGAATAATTATTTTGTCTTCCCCAGTCGAAATATCACATGTTACTACTGGATCCGCTGAATAGGTACATATAATAAAAAATGGAGTTTTTAGCTCTATTCACAACGCGATGGCAGATACTGCATTTCGGTACCATTGAACCCTACGCTAAACTGCAGTAACAGCCACTCAGCGGGAGATACTGCATTGACGCATAGCAAAAGTCTCCACATAAACTACGCTTAAGTGCAGTAACAGCCATAAGTGGCCAGATACTGCAATCTAGCTTAGCAGTAACGATACTAATAACGATAATAATTACCACAAAATAAAGCAGTAAGCGCCATTGAAAACAGGATCGTAACGTAACCATGATGGGGAAAATTATTACTAATTGATGAATTTATTGATATTTAATCATTGACGACACGAGAATTGATCCGAGATGAATATTTAAATATCCATGATGATTTGGTAGGCAGTATCATGCTGAATCTAGGTCAAAAGTTCTCACTCGCCTTGTTGAGTTTATTATGTATTATTGTATTATCAACTGAGTTCATCATACCTCATACGAAATTATATTACCTACTACCAATATGAAACCACAAACATAAGAAACCAACATCACAAATAAATTAATCTTTTATTAAAATGATCAATAATTATTAATCACAATAACATAATTATTCTTAATTGAACTTTTTTTAAAAGAAGGCCAGAAAGAATATGGTACTTGAGAGACAGTTCTCGACAAGGGGAAATAAAACTCTGAAATTATTGTCCACGTGGAAACTCTTGTTGATCTCGTTTCATCTACTCATCTTCAATATTGGTCCGAAGGTCGAGACTTTGGTCGTTATCAAATTTTTCCAAAATGCATGCCTGTTTTCCGGCATCAGGGGTAGCAAACGTTGGATAGGTAATTCCTGCTTTTCTCTCTGATGTAATCCCTCTTAAAGTGGATACTCCCGGGCGTTTCACTTCCTTCTTGCTGGAAGATTTTGTCTTCACAAAATCGATGATATGTATTTCTTTCGAGGAGAAACTAGTCCTGTATGAAAGAGTGTGCTGCCCCCTTGTGGCTGTCATTCGACCATGTCTTTGATGTACGGCCTTTTTCAGGACGAGCGAAATGGATGTAATAGCGAATGAATGTGGGGAAAAGAAAAGGCAAAAGGTTGAAGAGGATGGCAGCTGTGTTTGCGGAGTTACTGCAAGTAGTGTAGGGACGCCAATCTTAGAACCAACTCTCTGTTACAGTAAATCCAATTATATTTAGCGCTTCAATTTGCAATAAACGCCACGAACGTATTGCATTGCCAAGCTTCATTGCAGTAACTCCATTTGCTAAGCTATATCGCCGTAACTCCAGTAAAGTGAGCTGGATATACTGCTTTCAAGCTTAGCAACATGGAGTTACTGCATTTAAGCTTGGCAAAACCCAATAACTGTGGCGCTTGCTGCAAAATCCTTAATCGATTTTGACGGGAAAACAAGGTTTTTCCGCACATTTTCTCTCACATTATGATGGATTACATACCTACGAACCTCAAGAGCGTTCTAACTCAAAACCGCCAAAAAGTGGAGTTACTGCACTCTTGCTTAGCACGGCAGTATTACGCATAAAAGAAACAATAAATGAACAGCCAGCATCTCTGTAGGTATGTCCAGGAGAATAATAAACCCATGTGACAAGGACTTTGCAGCGTTTTTCTAGTGTTATTATACAAACTGATGGTGATTTCAGACGATTTCCCAGGTTTTTCACTCACGAAAAATCAATTTTGGGAGCTGAACATCTGGTACAACCTCAATTTTCCACTCTCTGGTCAAAATCGACTTCATACTCGGTCTTCTCGTCCCAAAAACATGGAAAACGATACCTCAAAAGCACATGTTACTGAGCAAAAAGTACCTATTTTTACACACATTTTCACTCATAACACCCCTGGGTATATTCCGATCGGGCTGAAAAGTTTCGGGACACAACTAGGGCCCAAATGGAGCATGTGTGCGAAAGAAAGATTTTTAGACCAAAAATGAAGCCTGTACACGTGATAGGCGGACGGCGGACGGACATCGCATTTTTGGAATCTACGCACCTTGAAACGGAAAAGAACAAATTTTGAGGGGGTGTTATAAAAATTTTTTGTTGAGCGAATACATAGGTGTATTATTCACTGAATAATAAACCAAAACGCTGCAAAGTCCTTGTCACATGGGTTTATTATTCTATTGGACAAACCCACAGAAATGTTGGCTGTTCATTTATTCTTTCTTTCATGTGAAATAATCGAAATAGCTATTTCTGATGTTTTCCATTAATTTTGGCCCCTAAAACACAAATTAGGTAGGTACCTACGCTCGTTTTTTTTCCTTTTTTTAAAACTATCTTTGATCATTGGTAGCGCCATTTAATCGTCTTGATCCACGTGTTGACACTTTTTGCAGTGTTATTATACAAACTGATGGTGATTTCAGACGATTTCCCAGGTTTTTGACTCATAAAAAATAATTTTGGGAGCTGAACATTTGGTAGAACCTCAATTTTCCACTCTTTGGTCAAAATCGACTTCATATTCGGTCTTCTCGTCCCCAAAAACATGGAAAACGATACCTCAAAAGCTCATGTTACTAACATGTTGTTAAAACGCAAAAAGTACCTATTTTTACACACATTTTCACTCATAACTCCCCTGGGTATATTCCGATCGGGCTGAAAAGTTTCGGGACACAACTAGGGCCCAAATGGAGCATGTGTGCGAAAGAACGATTTTTTTAGACCGAAAATGAATAAGGATATTCACGATCACTGTGAAACAAAGGAGAAATAGACTCTCTCTTTCAAGGAAAGACACCTAATTAGCTGTCTCTCTGAAAGACATCGAGAATGCCAAGATGGCCGCCAAGTCTCTCTTACTAAGTTACTGAATAACCCTGTCATGGATACTATAAAAATCCATTTTGCCAAAATAGAGAGTCGGACCTGAAAGAGATGGTCTCTGGCTTAGTGAATAGGCCCCCAGGATTGTGCATGTGCCAGCAATCAGGTGGGGTTTGCGTCAAGATCAGTTGTACGAACTGTACCGTGTTGTGTTTCCACCGCTTCCTGGCGCAAACCTTTCTTCGTACGCTTCGTACTTCAATGAATCTTCGGTCAGGCGGGTCCAGGGTCCAACGCCCTTCAGGGCCTTCAGGGCAGCTGGCCCAGGTCAGAGCACCTTCATTTTAAGGCTAAATGTAACGACAAGTTAGTGAGATTCTCAGATAAGAGATGGCAGCACTATCGGGGGCAAATTTCCTTGACTCCTCACAGGAGAACGAATCAAGATATTTTGAATCTGAAAACGGATTTGATAAGATATCAACCCATAGTTTGGACGAAATCGGTTTAAAAAATTTGCACAATTTTTTTGCGCACTGTTCAAAAAATTTTTTGAATAAATTGAGACTTTTTCAAAAATGTCGCCTTATACAGCAGTGTGCTCATGCATACAGTGTACAAATCCGTTTTCAGAATTGAGATTGGTCAAAAATTACGATCGTAATCCTTAAGATTGGTGAAACAATAGTAGGGCTGACGGGGTGGAGGAGTGCGCTCGAGCGAGGGGGGCAGTTTGGTGAGGTGGTGCCGGCCGCCTGGACCCCTCGTATGAACGTTCTCCGAATTCTCCTACTCAAGGTCGGCATCAAAATCGAGTCTTCCTGATGTTGGTTGGAAAAGAAGTTTTGTCTGTGAACAGGATTGGGTCAAGCCTTGTCTCACGTTTGTGGTCTACGAGAAAAGGGGGGCCTAAGTTGGGGGTAGTAGATTTCGTTTTTTTCTTGTAGGGGATGTGACTGATACGCAAAATCCATGTTTTTTACAACGGTGGCCCCCAAAACTTTGGTCAAAATGCGAGAAACCTCAAAATTTTCGCACTTTTTTGTTTTTCCCCCATTTTGGCCATGATAGAGCGCGTTTTTGACAAAAAGTGTACATTTTGAAACTGAATTAGATTTGCTAGAATACTAGAATAGGCTCGGTAGACTCAATAGTTTCCGAGATACAGCTAAAATACCATACCTACCACCACTCTCAAAACCGCGTTGTGAAATCCAATTTTTTTTCTCGTATTTTTCGCTATATCTCCAAAACGTATTGTCACATCCGGAATTTAGTAGTGAAGTATTTCAAAACTCAAATAATTTTAGATTGTATTGCAAGTTGTGTCCCTAAATACATACATACAGACTACATACACACTTTCAAAATAATTTTGTTACTTTTGCGCACTGCAACAATTTTGTATTGTTCACAAAGATTGGCAGGTACCTACAACAGCGTGCCTACATGCATATAGATGTTTCAAAAAATACAAGTCGATAATGAATCTAGTCTTGAAAAATTAAACTGGGTATTTCAGATCTGAGCAGTATCGAAATTAGGGGACATATAGGTACAGATCATCAAACACTTGAAACATTTCTGCTGTTGAATATACTATATTTGCTTTCAAAATAAAGTATTATACTTTGAGGAATTTTCATCCCAAGTCCTGGGTAGGCTCCCGTATTTCCAGCGAACGTGGTATCCTTGGATCAATAATTTCTGGGAGCAGAACATTTTCATAACAATATTTCAACTTTGTTATCATTTTGTCCTCCCAGAATGAGCGATCCCTTTGTATTATCTCGTAATGTAGATCCCTAGGGGTCCACACTACGAAAAAACAACGCTCTCTCATCGTTATTTCCAATTGTCCTTGAATTTGGAAGAAGTAGTCGCTAGTTTTTTTAAGTTTTTTATCTTTACCCAAACAAAAATTTTTAAATTTGTGTCCAGAGTTTTCGCTCTGGAAACACTAAAGTTTCGCACCATAGTAATGCACCAAACAGACTCATGAAACCTACTAAACACTATGATCGCAACATTTTCCATGGAAATTGGGTAACGGAGTTACGAAATATGGACGCACGCGTTGTTGTAGAAGTCCATTTTTGTGAAGCCAATTTTTGTTGGAGCAGTGCAATACAGTTTTGGCACATCAAAAACATCAGGTAGGTACATACTGTTGGCAAAGTAAATACCATTCAGATTCATCGACTATAATAGTTATGTAAACACAGTTGCATAAACGTCACCTGATTTCGAAAAAATCAAATCCAAATCAAATCGGTGTCGGCTTCTTGGAATTTGGGCAACCTTTTTGGCGAGTTCATAAGAGGAACTATCTAGGTACTCTGTAAGCAGATACCTCGTGACATGGATATATGTGTAGGGGTTATTATTATCTCTATCTCTATCCTTATTATCCTTATTATATTATAAATTCGAATCTTTGTCTGTCTGTGAAACTGTGATTCTTTTCACGGCAAAAAGCATATATACCTATTTATGTTATCACAATATATGTACAAAAGTAAATAAAAAACGCTGCAAAGTACTTGTCACATGGGTTTATTATTCTTGCGGACATATAGAACTGTACTCCATCAATATCAAAATGTCAAACAATTTTTTCACCATTTATAAACAATGTGCCATTAATTCGTTTTTCCCGTGTTTTTTTCCGATACTTTTAGGTAACAAACATCCCTAATATAGATACCATCTTTGGACCAACCCCCACCTACCCTCCGAATTTGAATCACATTCGACCATTTTTACGGTAATTATGGGCGTTACTACCCGTTCAACGGTTTTCACTTCAAAGACGCCTCATTTTTGCCAGTTTTTTGTCCATAAAATCCAAACCGTTGGTCCGATCGAGCTGAAAAGATTGCGGGCACCATGTCTGCCCTAGATGAGTATTTGGTGCAAATTTCGACTCAATTGGACCAATTTTGAGGCAGTTATGCGTGACACGGCGGACGGCGACGGACATTGCATTTTTTGAATCTAGACACCTTGAAACGTGTAAGAAAAAATTTTGAGGGGGTGTTCCAAAAAATTTTTGCTGAACGACTACATAGGTGTATTATTCACAGAATAATAAACCAAAACGATTTATTCATCTAATAGACAATCACACTCTAGGATACCGCACCAAGCCAGTTTCCGAAAATACCAATTTTGGGAAAAAGTGTCTAAAAATGTGAAATTTGAGCCTATTTTGAAAAATATGTGCTTTTAGGAATCACGTATCAAAATTTTAGGGACATATCGACAAATTTGGGAAAAATCGAAATAAGACTTATTTTTGGCGATTTTAGCTAAATGGCTGAAGCGATTTTGACGTACTAAACTCCAATCGACGCGCAATTTTATGCTCCTTATTCTAGCATAATTATAGTGAAAATAGTTTTCGAGAAGCGAAAAAGCTGAAAAAGGTCCGAAAATTTCGCAGTTTTTTGGCTCTCAAAAGTTTAGCACAAGCCAGAGTCCGTCGCAAACTCACATTACTCGTATTATGCCCAAATTCGATTAAAATAATTTCCAGCTAGTGCACATTTATTAGGCAGCAAGCACAAGTCCAATTTGACTTGGCTATGACCCAATCCTGCTCACAGACAAAACTTCTTTTCCAACCAACATCAGGAAGACTCGATTCCGAGAATGTTCATGCGAGGGGTCCAAGCGGCCGAGGGGTCGAGGCGGCGGGCCCCACCTAACTAAAATGCCCCCTCTCGCGCGCGCACTCCTCCTCCCCGTCAGCCCTACTATTGTTTCACCAATCTTAAGGATTACGATCGTAATTTTTGACCGATCGAAATTCTGAAAACGTATTTGTACACTGTATGCATGGGCACACTGCTGTATAAGGCCACATTTTTGAAAAAGTTTCAATTTAATCGAAAATTTTTTTGAACAGTGCGCAAAAAAATTGTGCAAATTTTTTAAACCAATTTCGTCCAAACTATGGGTTGATATCTTATCAAATCCGTTTTCAGATTCAAAATATCTTGATTCGTTCTCCTGTGAGGAGTCAAGGAAATTTCCTTCATTTTGGTGCTGCCACGTGGTGGCAGGTTTTGCAACTAAAAGCGTTACATTTAGCCTTAAGACCAAGCAATATTATTGAGCTTCCTGGTTTCTGTTTAAAATACCCCACACAAACCCAGTTCATTCCCCTGTCCATTATGAATTCTCCCGCATCCTCTTAAGATTCTGTTCCTGTAATTTAGTGATTTACCCACCATAATTTATTTGTATTAATTATTGAATTCATTCCCCGAAATTGGTCCCGGATCGAAAAGTACTTGTAGGTAACCGGGGAAGACAGCCTCGATTTTCTTTTGATTAATTATTCTGTAAATATTACACCTATGTAGTCGCTCAGCAAAAAATTTTTATAACACCCCCTCAAACTTTTTTCTTTTCCGTTTCAAGGTGCGCAGATTCAGAAAATGCAATGTCCGTCCGCCGACCGCTGTATCATGCATATCTCCTTCAATTTCGGTTTAAAAAATTCGTTCTTTCGCACACAGGCTCCATTTGGAAATTCGTTCTTTCGCACACAGGCTCCATTTGGAAATTCGTTCTTTCGCACACGTGCTCCATTTGGAAAATTCGTTCTTTCGCACACAGGCTCCATTTGGAAAATTCGTTCTTTCGCAAACAGGCTCCATTTGGAAAATTCGTTCTTTGGCAAACAGGCTCCATTTGGAAAATTCGTTCTTTCGCACACAGGCTCCATTTGGAAAATTCGTTCTTTCGCACACAGGCTCAATTTGGAAAATTCGTTCTTTCGCACACATGCTCCATTTGGAAAATTCGTTCTTTCGCACACAGGCTCAATTTGGAAAATTCGTTCTTTCGCACACATGCTCCATTTGGAAAATTCGTTCTTTCGCACACAGGCTCAATTTGGAAAATTCGTTCTTTCGCACACAGGCTCAATTTGGAAAATTCGTTCTTTCGCACATAGGCTCCATTTGGAAAATTCGTTCTTTCGCACACAGGCTCAATTTGGAAAATTCGTTCTTTCGCACACATGCTCCATTTGGAAAATTCGTTCTTTCGCACACAGGCTCAATTTGGAAAATTCGTTCTTTCGCACACATGCTCCATTTGGAAAATTCGTTCTTTCGCACACAGGCTCAATTTGGAAAATTCGTTCTTTCGCACACATGCTCCATTTGGAAAATTCGTTCTTTCGCACACAGGCTCAATTTGGAAAATTCGTTCTTTCGCACACAGGCTCCATTTGGAAAATTCGTTCTTTCGCACACAGGCTCCATTTGGAAAATTCGTATTTCGCACACAGGCTCCATTTGGAAAATTCGTTCTTTCGCACACATGCTCCATTTGGAAAATTCGTTCTTTAGCACACAGGCTCCATCTGGGCCATAGTTGTGTCCCGAAACTTTGCAGCCCGATCGGAATATATCCAGGGGTGTTATGAGTGAAAATGCTTATAAAAATAGGTACCTACTTTTGTGTTTTAGTAACATATCAGTAACATGAGCTTCTGAGGTAGGTATCGTTTTCAATGTTTTTGAGACGATAAGACCGAATATGAAGTCGATTTTGACCAAAGAGTTAAATATTGAGGTCAACGAAGTTTTAGCCTTAAATTTACGTTAAATTTTGGTCTAAAATCGTCGTTCTTCCGCACACAATTTGGGTCCCGATTTGGGAACACATTTGGGTCCGAGTTGTGCTTCGAAACACAGGAGCCCGAACTGCATACACCCAGTGGTGTTATGGGAGAAAATTGGGTGTAAAAATAGGGTTTTCGAGGGATTTTTGAGGTTTCAGTGAACATGAGCTTGTAGGGGTATCGTTTCCGTGCTTTTTAGAGCGAGAAGATTGAATATCGGGTTGATTTTGATTGAAGAATGAAGAATTGAGGTTGTAACGAAGGCTAACCCGTCGCCAGTTCACAATCGGCTGTTACGACCGTTTGAGGCGGTCCCCAGCTCGGCGCTCTCCGCGTTTATTTGGTAAAATCGTATGATATTTACAGGAGTGGATTCTGACAGGGAATCACGACCATAATAATTATTATCATAGAGATAATTTATCATGATAAGTACTGATACACGGTCTAATGTTTGTTCTCTATCACAATAGATTAATATTTCTACATCAAATTCGATATACCTAAATAAGAGCACAAAAGAGACGTTTTAAGCGTCCGTTTGTCTCCAATCATTTAGTTGCTGATCATGCCCAAAATTCTTGAATTTTAGGAAAACCAAGTACCTAGTTACCAGAGACGAAACCTAGTGTGAGAGCCCACATTAGAAACATTTACCAAAGTACCATGTAGTACATAATTCTACTTATGTACTAGGTACTCGTATAGCGGTGAGTGTCTTGTGTCTCTTGTGACCTCTTCGGCGTATATTAGATCGCTCCCCCAAAAAGGAAACAGCGGGTTTGTAGAAGAAATAAAGTGGAAATACACTGCCAAGGTGATGGCACAGGAGCTTCCTCGTCACAATCAGAGTGACCCATTATACATTACATTACATTACATACCATTACATAACGTGAAATATACATATTACATAACATTACATTACATTATTCATAATTGCGAAAGTTATGCGTGTTTGAAGAATTTCACGTTAGCGCATGCGCAGGGCGAACCGCTGGCTCTATCATGTTGAAATTTATATGGGACCTTAATAGGCCCTACCCGCTTAATCCCTGAGAATTACATTGAAATTGGGTGAAATCTTTGGTTACTACGGCTGTAACAAGGAAATTGAATCTATTTCACGCCAGCGCATGCGCAGAGCGCACCGAGGGTCCGATCATGCTGAAATTCATACTGGAACTCACTAGGCCTTGTCCAAACAACCCTTGAAAATTTGAGCGAAATTGAATCAAAATTGTGAAAGTTATGCGTGTTTGTTGAATTTAACGTTAGCGCATGCGCAGGGCGTACCGCTGGATCAATCATGTTGACATTTGTATGGGACCTCAAGGGGCCTCATCCGAACCATCCCTCAAAATTTGAGCTGAATCAATTCAAAATCGTGGAAGTTATGGCTGTAACAAGGAAATGCGGACAGACTGACTCACAGACCGACAGACACGGAACCAAATTTGTTCAGTAGGCTTTGAAACGCAAAATGCAAGTGGAAATTTTGATTTCTGAAGACAAAAATTTTTTGGCTCACGAAAGTGAACACAAGGCATCCGCTGCTTCGCAGACTCGGAAGCAAAAAATACGAGAAGTAAATCGATGAATACACATTATGGCGAGACTTCGTAAACTGGGGATCGGATCAGCTACTCTCAGACGTTTCAAAGAACTCAATTAAAACTGCGGTGGGGGGGTCCGTCAATTAAACCGAATTAAAAAGGGGAAGAAGGAGAAAAGAGACGATAACTTGGGGGAAAAGTTCGCCTTCTCTGAAGAAATTGAGAGGAAAACGCTGTGTGGATGGCGACTTGAAACTTTCTCCCAGTGTTTTCTCTCGTATTACAAGCGTTTTAGAAACTCACGATTACTTTAGGACGTACCTACTACTTATTAACAAATAAGACGCAATCGTCGGTGTAGAACTATCATGGCCTATCTCAATTTTCTCAACTAATCAGGAGAGCGAAAACGGTGCAAAGTCCTTATCACATGAGTTTATTATTCGACTGGACATGCCTACAGAAATTTTGGCTGTTCATTTATTGTTTCTCTCATGTGCAACAATTTAAATGGCTATTTTTTTGGTTTCCACCAATTTTGGCCCCCCAAAAACACGAATTAGGCTCGGATTTTGGTTTATTATTTTCAATAATGAACCATTGGAATCGAGCATGAAAAAAAAAAAAAAAATCTTACCGTTTCAAGGTATGTAGAATCCAAAACTGCAATAAAAAATTTCTCTATGTCCGCCGTACGCCGTACTGGCCACATTTCTTAGTTAGGTACCATGAAACAAAATTGATGAGATTCGGGCTAGTTGGTCCTCGAAGCTCGGCGTAACTGTCAGTCATCTCTAAATACGGTTGAAATATTCAGAACGCCGTAGCTCGAAAACTTTCGATATAAGGATATGGTTTTTTTTACGTTATTAAATTTGTCTTGAGCTAAACAATTTTTTGAGACCACCCGGAGCATCGTACGTCCAGCCGTTCGTGTGCACCAAAAAGCTTCATCAACACGATCGTGAATCAAACGGTATAAATCCGACTCAGATAATCATCACTAGGGAGCACCTGATTATAATCAAGGATGGCTGTATGAAGTCGAGTTGGTTGTTCTGCGATATTATTTCATTTGACAAGTGATGGACTACCTATTGGATTTTGTTGGTAGGTACTTGTGAAACTTGAGCAAACGTTGAAGTATTATTGATGGGTAAATTATTACAATATGGTTGGTAAATTATTACACAACTGCAAATTATTACACAACGGTGAATTATTAAACAGCGGTAAATTATTTCATAACGGTAAATTATTACACAACGGTTCATCTACCAAGAAGGGGCTGGGTTTTGTTGATCGGTACTTTTGCAAATTGAACAAACGTTGAAGTGTTATTGATGGGCAAGTTATTACACAACGGTTCATTATAGGTATTGACCACAGAAAACAGTGATCTACGCAGAAGGGGCATCTATTTCACTCCGCATCAACAATTTTCCTTTATAACTTCATTATTTGCGTTTCTTTTTGCCGTTTTAGTTACTGTTTGTGATCGGCTGTACTAGCCTACGGAGGATCTGCGATCTACATATTATGTATAGAATAGTACATATTGCATTATATAGACGGGTTATATATACAGAGAGCTGTGATCTGTAACAGAAGGGTATTCTGTACAAAATAATAAACCGTTGATTTGCAGGTTTTTTTTTCTTTTTTTTTTCTTTTTCATTTCATTCAGTTGAAAACTTCCTCCTTCGTAAAGACTTGACAAGTTCCAACTTAAGAAGGCCATAGCACCAAATTTTTAACCACACCTCCTTCCAGCAACAGGAGACAGCCCTTGGGTGCCCTCAGTAAAACTCGATTTCGAGCGAGCCGGGTGCCTCAGATAACGCTTTTTCAGGGGCCCAACTAAGTCCCCTGGCCCAAATGGCGATGGTGAGTTGTGTCCGGATTAGTAAATAGGCTGGGTGTTCGAAGGTTAGATGCGTCCCGCCCGGTGGAGAGTGATGTTTACAAACGTAATTAGTAGCCGATGACAGATCAGTCGAACGGGTCGTGGCCTCATCGCTTGTTGTGTCAGAAATGGAGTTTATAACGAGCTTATAAATCTCATACGACACAACATCCAACGCGCTCGTTCACTAGTCCGACCCTCACTTCCAGTAGCGGTGCGTGGGCTCTGAAAATGGTGGGCCACCAAACCGAAACACAAATTAACAGCTTTTTCTACAAAATACATGTAAATTTTTTCCAACAGTGGAGTCTTCTTATGAGAAATGGGTGGATTTTAATCAATCGCAGCTCATAGCAAGTCAGAATGTAAGCACTGTGTTCACAGTAGTTATGACCAGTAGGTACCTGGGATTACCAGAAGCTAAAAGTTCTATAGCTTCATACTGACTAGTACTCAGCAAAGGCTCTTCCTAAACTTTTAATCATCACTCTATCCTAGTAGGAAAACGTCGAAAATTTCGACTGTAAGTTAGCCACCGAATTCATGTGGTACAAAAATACAGAAGAAAATAAACTAAACAACAACTAAGAACAACAAACTAGACTAAAATACAACGAAGTAATGACCCGCCGGCTAGTACCTACTTGGATGGAGAATCAGACTAGAAGCTAGGTACCTACTTATCTGTGTATGTTGACGTCGATCAATCCACAAGACCACAGACAGGAAACAACGCACTTAATTATCGCAGATCCAATTCTGTCCCAGGAACTCGAATGGGAACATACAAAATTCGAAACGTAAGCAGAAAATTGAAAAATCAACATAGGAACAGAACGGCGAAAGTGATAAGAATTTTTAGGGGAGGACAGATCGAAGGACAAGCATCTCGTATCGAGATGACAAGATGAATTGAAACAATCCAATCGATTGTGAACACAAACGATTTTTGGATGGAAATGTGGGCCACGGGCCGAAAAGGGGCGTGGCTACCCAAATTTTTACTCGACTGAGCTTGCGCGGACGGGCCACTTTTCTTGGTTACTATGGAGACACCAGGTCCCAGGACCTCTCAGTTTTAGAAGCGTAGGTTTCGATTTCGATTGCAAGACATCGATTAGTGTAGCTATATTCCGATAAAATGCTCGAATTACCATAGCCAGAGAACTCTGTCTTCTTCTTCTTCTTCCCAGTCACTTGTCTTGGCCGCAGCCATGCCACACATAGGTTGGGACAGTGAGAGAGAACTCTGTCGATTCACTGTTGAACTTCGTGAAAAATGCTAGGTACAGTATACGGAGGGAAATTCGAATGCCAACTGAACAAATGGTTGGCATTTTTTTGGAGTTTTTTGTGTTTCTGGGTGCCGGGGCAGTGGCCCGAGTGGCCTTATGGACGCAACGCCCCTGCTCACTTCCAAAAAACGCTGAAGAAACGTACGCAGCTATTGGCAAAATGGAAATCAAAACAAATAAAGGCGAAAACTTTGTGCTGACGAATGACCGTGGAACCAATATAATATATTTTTCAACGGAGGAAAATTTGATTGTTTTGTGCCGTGTCAGTAGGTATACCATATACGTTGATGGAACATTTAAAAGTTGCGCGAAGCATTTTTGTCAATTACGATGCACGGGTTGAAAGACGGCGTATATATCCCTCTAGTGTTTTTCCTTCTGCCCGACAAGCGTCAAAACACCTACAAATCTGCTTTTCAACAAGTGTAGCGCTCGCCGAATGACTTTGTCTCCTCGCGAAATTTTTATAGACTTTGAGGCCGCGATTCATGGCGCAGTTGTAAAAGTGTGGGCTGATGCAGAAATCCGCGGATGTCGCTTCCATTTGGGTCAAAGTTGGTTCCGAAAAATTCAATCGTTGGGCTTGACAACGGTTTACAAAATGAACACCCCAGATAGCAGAGTTTTGAAGAACTTTTTCGGACTACCCTTCTTGAACCATGACGACGTAGAGGATTGTTTCACTGACGACATCGTGGCCATCCTCCCAGCCGAAAACAGACAGATTTGCGACTTTTCTGATTATGTCTTGGAAAACTACATCGCTCCGGACTCCACATTCCCTCCACGTATTTGGGCGAAATTTTGCGCATCGACTGACCGTACAACCAATAGCTGCGAGAGTTTTCATTCTAGGTTGAACAAATTTTTTAACTCACCTCATCCAAATATTTTCAATTTAGTTGACGTGCTTCTCAGAGAGCAGGCGGAAACATATGTGTCGTGGTATCCTCCCAGAACCACAACTCTTGTATGTAGAAATAAGATCTCGCCAAATAAACCTAGAAGTGGAGACAGAAGACGCAAGAGAGCCGAGGGCCAGCCTGGAGGTCCCCACCATCCTCTACTAGCTAGAGGATGGAGGGAGATAACTCCAAGCACATTAATACTCGCCTCCTGCATCTTTTTTCTCATTCTACGCTCTCCTCTAGTCGCTGACTACTCTCTCTCCTCCTTACCTCGTCTCGCTCTCCTAACCCAAAAGAATCCGTGAATGGTGGTGGTACGCCCATAACCAACGGACACACTTCCTAAAAGATCTCGGGCATGGTGGTGGTACGCCCATAACCAAACCGAGCACGCATCCAAAAAGATCCTGGGAATGGTGGTGGTCCGCCCATAACCAAACCAGGCAACGCTCCTAAAAGAATCCGTGAATGGTGGTGGTACGCCCATAACCAACGGAAACATCCGAAAAGATCCCGGATCATGGTGGTGATTGGCTCATAACCAAATTCCGGGCACATCCTCCCTCGTACCACTCGTGGTGGATGTACGCTCAAACACATTCATCACAATATGCTAAGTGCAGGAGCACGGGTCGAAAAACTAAAAAAATCGCAGAAAGGAAGAATTCATACGAACGGCGATGGCGAGGCTGGAGAGCAACGAGATTTCTCGATTTCAGTTCTTCCAATCGTTGAGCTTCAAATTTATACCCTGTGATATGAAATGATGACGTTTTGACAACATTTGACTGAATTTGAGCTCAACACTACTCAGCCAACCTCCTCGCGGTGTCTCCTGGGTGACGCTAATAGGCTGATGATCGTCGGGACGCATCACCTTTGCATGCCTCGGGCGGCGGCACCTCACCAGCACCGGGCCCAAGTGGCCTTACGGACGCAACGCCCCTGGTCAGGGGTAAGCGAAAATCCAAAGGAATATCCACATGGTCGGACCATCTGCGGAGCTGAGTGTGTGATCGCATGTTCACCATAACGTGACCCTATCGCCCGGATCTCAAGAACCCCCTCGTGCCGGAGCTGGAAATCATTTTTTTCCCGTTCCTCGACAGAGCCCGAGCTTGAAATTTTCAATTTATAACCGAAGAAACCCGGCAGACCCGACGTCCCCGAGCGAACTTGCTCATTACCGTTATGCAAATTCTATTAGAACCCTCCGCCGCAACCACCTTTCACGTTTCCGACAGCTCGTGAGAATTAGAGACCAGCGACTATGGATTTTTCCCCGTCGTTTCAGCTCGAGCCGGCGGTTTTCACGACGAAAATTTGAATGCACAGGACCTCTCCCGTCGTTGAGCGCTCTTACAAATAATCGGCCTTCGCATTATTTTGCCTTTAATTACAGAACTGAGACCCACACACGTAAGGCTTAAGTAAGCAAATCAAATAAAATGACAACTTCCGATTATTATAGAATACTAGCGGATTCACTACTTCACAAAAGGAGATTTTTCATGAAAAATCCACGATTTAGCCGGAAACAACAGGTTTTTTCGTATTCAAACCTCATTTTCTCTCTTGAAATCAATTCCAAAAAACGAGAAAGACGAGTTTATATACAGGGTGTCTCACTTATGATCCGAAAATTTTTAACCACGTGTTCTCTAACGAATTTCCGACAAAAAGTGTCCCTTAAAGGTTTTTTTTAAACCAGTAAAAACATCAGTTTTTTCAATGTTAAGATTTTTTTCGTGTTTTTGACCTTTGGTCACTGAAAAGGCCATAACTCCCTTAATATGAAGAGTAAAACCAAATCTAAGTAAACCGTTGGAAAGAGCGTTAAATTTCCCGTCTTTTCAGCCTCTAACAATAATTTTTTGAAGGGAACTTGAGTGAAAAATGAGCCCGAAAAGTTAATTTCGTCAATTCTTGAAAACTGCCTGTTTTTCAAACGATCATTAGTCCCCCATAATTCTGGTGGTTGGTCATTGCCTGTAAGCCTAAAAAATGCGCAAAAGCCCTGGCTCATTTTTCACTCTCAAGTTCCCTTCAAAAAATTATTGTTAGAGGCTGAAAATACGGGAAATTTAACGCTCTTTCCAACGGTTTACTTAGATTTGGTTTTACTCTTCATATTAAGGGAGTTATGGCCTTTTCAGTGACCAAAGGTCGAAAACACGAAAAAAATCTTAACATTGAAAAAACTCATGTTTTTAGTGGTTTGAAAAAAAAACCTTTAAGGGACACGTTTTGTTGGAAATTGGTTGTACAACACGTGGTTAAAAATTTTCGGATCATAAGTGAGACACCCTGTATATAGGGCTTTGTCCACCCTCCTCCCGTCCATCAACGTCAGCTGAGGGATGGTAGGGGATCCTTCCGTACTCGTCGGATCACGTCCCTTCGGATCACGTCCCCCACTTCATTCCTTGGTTTATTTGCGAGATCTTTAATATTGTACATGGAGTGATGGTCTGGGAGGATATCACGACAAATAGTATCACCAAGCGTTTGAAAAAACAGACGATTAGGTTTTGACAAAATTCACTTTTCAAACTCCATTTTCACTCCTCAAATCCTCCAAAAAAAATTTTGTTAGACATTAGAGAGACAGGAGACAGGAGGAAGATCTTCAAATTTGAATTTACTCTTTAAATTGAGGAAATTATAGCTGCTTTAGTGAGACGAGGTAGGAAACTCGACAAAAATTTTAAAGTGAAAAAAGTGAGGTTTTAAGCGGAGTAAAAAAAAAAGTTGGAGGGCACTTTTGGTCGGAAATTAGATATAGAACACGGGGAAGAGAGGTTTTGCATCACTCATGTTACACGATGTATAATTGGCCGCACCACAACTTCCCATTCGGCAAATCCTACGAACCTACGCAGGGGCGTTGCGTCCATAAGGCCACGGGCCACTGCCCCGGCACCCGGAAACACAAAAAACTCCAAAAAAATGCCAACCATTTGTTCAGTTGGCATTCGAATTTCCCTTCGTATACTGTACCTAGCATTTTTCACGAAGTTCAACAGCAACTCGACAGAGTTCTCTCTCACTGTCCCAACCTATGTGTGGCATGGCTGCGGCCAAGAAAAGTAACTGGGAAGAAGAAGAAGAAGAAGAAGAAGAAGACAGAGTTCTCTGGCTATGGTAATTCGAGCATTTTATCGGAATATAGCTACACTAATCGATGTCTTGCAATCGACATCGAAACCTACGCTTCTAAAACTGAGAGGTCCTGGGACCTGGTGTCTCCATAGTAACCTAGAAAAGTGGCCCGTCCGCGCAAGGTCAGTTGAGTAAAAATTTGGTTAGCCACGCCCCTTTTGGGCCCGTGGCCGACATTTCCATCCAAAAATCGTTTGTGTTCACAATCGATTGGATTGTTTCAATTCATCTTGTCATCTCGATACGAGATGCTTGTCCTTCGATCTGTCCTCCCCTAAAAATTGTTATCACTTTCACCATTCTGTTACTATGTTGAGTTTTCAATTTTCTGCTTACGTTTCGAATTTTGTATGTTCCCATTCGAGTTCCTGGGACAGATTTGGATTTGCGATAATTAAGTGCGTTGTGTCCTGTCTGTGGTCTTGTGGATTGATCGACGTCAACATACACAGATAAGTACCTAGCTTCTAGTCTGATTCTCCATCCAAGTAGGTACTGGCAGGCGGGTCATTACTTCGCTGTATTTTAGTCTAGTTCGTTGTTTTTAGTTGTTGTTTAGTTTATTTGCTTCTGTATTTTTGTACCATATGAATTCGGTGGCTAACTTACAGTCGAAATTTTCGACGTTTTCCTGCTAGAATAGAGTGATGATTAAAAGTTTAGGAAGAGATAGGCCTTTGCTGAGTATTAGTCAGTATGAAGCTATAGAACTTTTAGCTTCTGGTAATCCCGGGTACTGGTCAGAACTATTGTGAACACAGTGTGTCGTGAGTTCCTCCCGGAACTACTCCTAGCAGATTTAAGTTCTCACAAATATTTCAAAAGCCAACTTTAGTTCTTGCCAAATAAATGGTACGAGTGGGGACACAGGCCGCAGGATCCAGTACACAACCTGGAGCCCCTCCATCCTCTCCCAACAGGGGGATTGTAGGAGAAGGCTTCCGGGTCTATATAACCCCGGATCCTGCGACTTATTCTTCATTCTACGCTTCCTCTAGTCGCTGACTACTCTCTCTCTCTCCTCACCACATCTCTCTCCTAAACCCAAAAGATCCAGAACATGGTGGAGGTTCGCCCTTAACCAGAACTGGCAAATTACCCTAAAAGATCGGTGGAGGTCCGCCCTTAACCGCACAAACATCCAAAAAGGTCCAGAACATGGTGGAGGTTTCGCCCTTAACCAGAACTGGCAAATTCCCTAAAAGATCGGTGGAGGTCCGCCCTTAACCGCACAAATTCATCCAAAAAGATTCGGCTTACGGTGGAGGTCCCCCCTTAAACAGATGCCGACACATTCCCACCTCGCCTCTCGTGCTGAATTTGCGCCAATTTAAATTCATCACACAGTGCTTACATTCTGACTTGCTAAGAGCTGCGGTTGATTAAAATCCACCCATTTCTCACAAGAAGACTCCACTGTTGGAAAACATTTTACAGGTATTTTGTAGAAAAAACTGTTAATTTGTGTTCCGGTTTGGTGGCCCACCATTTTCAGAGCCCACGCACCGCTACTGAACCTACGCAACGCACGGGCTATTCGGCTGATCAACAGTCACAACCCCCCCCCCCCCCCCCCCCCAAACCACCCAAAAAACACAAGAGGACACGAACCCGTGAAACGACGAATTCTAATCACCACGGACCCGCTTTCCGCCTCGTTCCGTCAACACAATTTTGAAAAACCTTCCCAGTTCTCGAGGTTTGTTCGGTTTCGGGAGAAACAGTTTTTTCGCGGCTGAGCGCACCTCATTATTTCTCTTCGAGCTCCGCCGAGCTGAATGAGATGAGAAAACCCTCGAAACGAAACGATGGACTTAACTTGGGTGGGGGGGTCCTCGTAATGTTTACAAGGGGGATTTCAGAAAAGTTGTGTTTCTCCCCAAAGCTCGTTTCAGGGAGACATCACAGGTGCCTGCTCCTTTACTCCTACACAATTTCGTACAGGGGCGGTACGGTAGCTCCAATGCTATTAAGGTCTCAAAACGTACGTACTTACCGCAAATGTGTAGCTTACTAGGGGAAAGCGCCTTAATATGAGCCGCCCACGACTTACCATTTTACCTAAGTCTGGGTAAAACGGTATGGGCTTTGAGGACCGGTTTCTCAGCCACTGTAAGACCTGGCGTCCCACTTTTGGTTTATTATTTTCAATGATGAACTTCTGGAGATGAGAATGACAAAATTTTGAACTCCCCCCTCAAAATTTGATTGTTTCCAGTCACTATAGTGGATTTCACCAGACTAAAATTCGTTCGAGACTGACTTAAGTGAGAAAAAGTTTCGTCGTTTCCAAGAGAACCGTTGCTCCGATCTGAAAACTGACCTCGCCAATCGATCTGGCGTCAAAAAATAGATAGGACGCATCTTAACTCATGAAAAATGCTGCAAATTATTACACAAAGGTTTATCATTTACCTGTGTAGATGCCCCTTCGGCGTAGATCACTGTTTTCTGTGGTCAATCCCTCGAGCTCCCCCCAGCAAAGCCCTAAATCTAGTACTGGAGCCGGCCCCGGAATAAAAGTTTCCTACAAATACGTGATTCAATAATTCAATCATTAATTATTTGTAGTTATTCATGAATCATAAGGCAAATAATAAACCGTTGTGTAATGTAATAATTTACCTGTGTAGGTACTACGTAGATAGTATAATTGTGTATAGTTGTGTGATAATTTACCGTTGTGTAATAATTTGCCCGTTAATATTACTTCAGCGGTTGTTCAAGTTGCAAAAGTACCTATCAACCAAATCCAGCCCCTTCTACGTAGATGGTATAATGAACCGTTGTGTAATAATTTACCGTTGTGTAATAATTTACCATTGTGTAATAATTTACTCAATAATACTTCAACATTTGTTCAAGTTGGAAGAGTACCTACCAACAAAATCAAAAAGATCCATCATTTTTCAAATGAAATAATATCACAGAAAACCAACTCGACTTCATACAGCCCTAGCGATGATATCTTGGCCGGATTTATACCGTTTGATTCACGATCGTGTTGACGGTGCTTTTCGGTGCAAATGAACGGCTGGTAGTACAATGCTCCGGGTGGACTCAAAAAATTCTTTAGTTCAAGATCAATTTAAAAACGTTTAGAAAAACCATACACTTCTATCGAAAGTTTTCGAGCTACGGCGTTCTGAAAATTGCAACCCCTATTTTGAACCCCTTAGAGATGACTGACAGTAACGTCGAGCTTCGAGAACCAACTAGACTCCGAACGGGACCTATAAACCAAATTTTGAACATGTTTGTACATGGTAACTAAGAAAAGTGCTAAGTACGGCGTACGGTGTACAGCGTACGGCGGACGGACAGAAATTTTTTTTATTGCATTTTCGGATTCTACATACCTTGAAACGTAAAATATAAAATTTTGAGTGGGTGGTGGCGGTAACGGGGGGGGGGGGGTTAAAAAAATTGTTTTTTTCATGCTTGATTCCAAAGGTTCATTATTGAAAATAATAAACCAAAAATTGTCTTAGCGCGTTTCACTTGTAATCCGACTCGATTATTAATTAAACTCACGAAAACTTCTCTTTGGAAAGACCAAGGGGCAAGCGGAAAACGCTATTTGATATTCTTATCTACTGGGCAGGTTATCAGCAGCAAACAGCTTCACGGACATTCGGGGCCCGGATTAGCGGGACTGCAAATGGCAGTGGGTGCCATTATTTACGTGACTTTCACAACATTTCAGAAAATTGGGCTTGAATGACTCAACCCAGGTTTGTTCAGAAAATATCATTGCACTCATTACAACCCTAGAATTAATATATTGATGCAATATAAATTATATGAAATTCAATACTGCAAGATGGTCCTCCACGAAATCTTACTGTCGAGCGCCTACGATAAGTACACAGGTGTCTTACCTAACATACTCGTAACGATACGTTTCCGTTAACATGCCCGACTTGTTCATGTAACTCGTTCCAGTACGGACCCTTAACAAAGACGGATAACTCGAGATAACGTAGATAACTCGATAGGGATCCCCGTACGCCTTGAGAACGATAATGAGTGAAGATTGAGATATTTGTGAAGGCCGATAGGACGGTTACGGAGCACTGGTCAGTATCAATCAGTCTGTTGTGAGTGTTCGCGTATTCTCAGTCCGTTTCCGTCGGTACTCGTTGCAGAACAAACCTTTCCAGACACCAAAACAAGTGAGTTGGTTTTTATTAAGAAATATAGCGAATGGCGAGGGTGGGGGGGGGGGGGGATAAATCCAGGTGCCACATAGTAGGCAAAAATCAAAAGTCTAAGCAGGACATTAGATAGTTAGTATGGTATTTGGATAGGTAAATGGGCATTTATATAGGATCAATTAGATAGGTAGTATTATGAGTAAATAAGTACCTAATTTTGGATTTTGGTGCATATTTGCCTTATAAATTTTTCTGAAATCGATCATGCAGCGAATTTTCTCAGACTAAGTACTGCAGTGGATCCAACATGTTTATTAGTACACAGGTACGCGCATTTTGAAAATTTTTATTTATTTCTTTTCCGTTTCAAACCTTTTGAATCAATCCCAAGGTTTTGAAAATTTTCAAGGTACATAGATTATCCTTTGAAAAAAATTAGTCAAATTTAAGTTTTAAGGTGTGAAAATAACGATAAATCGTCAAAAATAGCCAAAAATCACAAACTGAAAATTTGCTCTTTTGCTTTAAAATGCTGAGTGACTAGAACTTTTTGATCCCTACAGTACTTTTTACGACCCCTGCAGCACTTTTGATCCCTACAGTACTTTTGATCCCTACAGTAGTTTTTGATCCCTACAGCACTTTTTGATCCCTACAGTACTTTTTGATCCCTAAAGCACGTTTTGATCCCTACAGTGATTTATGATCCCTAAGTACTTTTGATCCCTATTGATCTCTACAGTTATTTTGATCCGTACAGTACTTTCTGATCCCTACAGTACTTTTTGATCCCTACAGCACTTTTTGATCTCTACAATACTTCGATCCCTACCGTACTTTTGTTATCGACAGTACTTCTGATCCCTGTAGTAGTTTAGATCCCTACAGTAATTTTTATCCTTACAGTACTTTTTGGTTCCTACATTACTTTTGATCCCTACAGTATTTTTTGATCCCTACAGTACTTTTGATCCCTGCAGTACTTTTTACGGCCCCTGCAGCACTTTTGATCCCTAGAGTACTTTTTGATCCCTAAAGTACTTTTGACCCCCACAGAACTTTTGATCCCTACATTACTTTTTGATCCCTACAGTACTTTTTGATCTCTACAGTACTTTTGTTCCCTACAATAGTTTAGATCCCTACAGTAATTTTGATCACTGCAGTACTTTTGATCCCTACAGTACTTTTTGATCTCTACAGTACTTTTGTTCCTTACAGTACTTTTTGATCCCCACAGTACTTTTGATCCCTACAGGACTTTTTGATCCCTTCAGTAATTTTTACGGTCCCTGAAATAGGGAAAGTACGAGTAAATGGGAATCTAGTTTACTATATTATGTACTTATCATAATTATTACCTATTCATTATTATTTTATGTTGATTGCACGCAAATACTGTCTAGAACGGAAAACGGGATGAGCGGTATCAAAAGTTTAGTGCTTTCCGTTGTATCGTGGAGCGATGTTGTATCTCAATATTTATATTTCGTTACAGCGATTCATCCTTTTAAAACAGAGAGTTGAATCGGTTTTTGTTCCATTGGGGTGGAAGAGGGATTTACATATTATATTTATGCGAGTTAGAAACTCACACAACACGTTCCCTAACAAATTTTCGTTTATTTAAGCTCGGTTTTACGATTATGAGATCAAGTTTAAAACATGGGGGAGTTGAGCGTCGAGGAATTAAAGGAAACGTAATATTATCTCCAAGATGAATCCTCGCGATGTTCTTAACAATTAAACAACCTGGCTCATCGTCGGGAGGATCGTATTAATTGTAAACTTCATCTGATACCTGCCTACCCACTGACCTGCCTACTCCAAAACTCTAAATCCAACTTCCACAATTATTAGTATAACATTCACGAAGACGAAGGCTGTTAAGACCGCGGCTCTGCCCCTGTCAGAGAAACAAAGAAGGACGCATTCCGGGTCTTACAACAGTGGGAGTTGAGTGATCTAAGCAGAACGGGTATCTTGGAGGCAAATATTAAACCGTACCTTATGTAATAATTTGCAGCTTCGTATCTTATATGCGACCGTTACGGGCGGAGTTTTCGTTGCTACAAGTTTTGGTTTATTATTCTGTGAATAATACACGGCCTGTGTATTCGCTCAGTAAAAAACAATTTTATAAAATCCCCCCAAAATTTTTTCTTTTACGTTTCAAGTTGCACAGCCGTCCGCCGTATCATCCATATCTACTTTATCGAATACACTTTATTTTCGGTATAAAAAATTCGTTCTTCCGCATACAGGCTCCATTTGGGCCATAGCAGTGTCCCGAAACTTTGCAGCCCGATCGGAATATACCCAGGAGTGTTATGGGTGAAAAATGTGTGTCAAAATAGGATTTTTGCTTTTTTAGTAACATGAGCTTGTGAGGTATCGTTTTCCATATTTTTTGGGACGAGGAGACCGAATATGAATACGATTTTGACCAACGAGCGGTGAATTGAGGATCTAACTAGTTGTGCTCCGAAGCTCGGCAGCGCGAAGAAATACACCCAGGGGTGTTTTGGTTGAAAAATGGTTGTAAAAACTCAGCAAATTATCACAAGACTGTTTATTATTTATCTGTATAGGTGTATCCGTGGTCAATACCTACCCCCAAGAAAGCCCTAAATCGAGTACTGGAGCCGGGAGAATACCAACTAGGTAAACGGTGAAACTGTTTTACAGATCATCTTTGATCATTGATAGTGCCATTCAATTGTCTTGATTCACCTGGTGATAATATTTCCCGGGTTTTTGACTAATAAAAATGAATTTTGGGAGATTAACCTTCGTTACAACCTCAATTCTTCACTCATTGGTCGAAATCAACATCACATTCGGTCTTCTCGCCCTAAAAAACAATACATCACAAGCTCATGTTCACTAAAACCTCAAAAAACGCTGCAAATTCCTTGTCACATGGGATTATTATTCTACTGGACATCCCTACAGAAATTTTGCAGTTCATTTACTGCTTCTTTCATGTGCAATAATTTAAATAGCTATTTCTGATGGTCCCACAAATGTTGGCCCCCAAAAACCCAAATCACGCTCTTTTTTTTTTCAAATTATCTTTGATTATTCATAGTGCCATTTGATTGTCTTGATTCACCTGTTGACACTTTTGGTTTATTATTCTGTGAATAATACACCTATGTATTCGCTCAGCAAAAAAATTTTATAGCACCCCCTCAAACTTTTTTCTTTTCCGTTTCAAGGTGCGTAGATTCCAAAAATGCAATGTCCGTCCGCCGTCCGCTGTACGCCGTCCGCCGTAAGCCGTATCACGTGTACAGGCTTCATTTTCGTACCTTGAAGAGGGGGGGTGTTATAAACATTTTTTGCTGACCGAATACATAGGTGTATTATTCACAGAATAATAAACCAAAAGTGTCAACACATGGATCAAGACGATTAAATGGCACTACCAATGATCAAAGATAATTTGAAAAAAAAAAGGAGCGTGGGTACCTAATTCAAGTTTTGCGGGCCGAAATTGGTGGAAACCACCAGAAATAGCTATTTTAAATATTTTACATGAAATACACAATAAAAAAACAGCCAACATTTTTTCTGTAGGTATGTCCTATAGAATAATAAACCCATGTGACAAGGACTTTGCAGCGTTTTTCTAGTGTTATTATACAAATTGATGGTCATTTCAGAGAGTTTTCCGAAGTTTTTGTCTAACAAAAAATGATTTTCAGAGCTGAACCTTCGTTAGAACCTCAATTTTCCACTCATTGATCAAAATAGACTTCATATTCGGTCTTCTCGTCCCCAAAAAACATAGAAAACGATACCTCAAAAGCTCACGTTACTAAACTCAAAACGCTGCAAAGTCCTTGTCACCTGGGTTTATTATTCTGCTGGACATACCTACAGAAATGATGGCTGATCATTTATTGTTTCTTTCATGAGCAATAATTGAAATTATAACACCCCCTCAAAATTTTTTCTTTTACGTTTCAAGGTGCATAGATTCCGAAAATGCAATGTCCGTCTGGCGGATGCCGTCCGCCGTATCACGTGTACCGGCTTCATTTTCGGTCTAAAAAATTCGTTCTTTCTCACAGATGCTCCATTTGGGCCCTAGTTGTGCCCCGACACTTTGCAGCCCAATCGGCATATACCCAGGGGTGTTATGAGTGAAAATGTGTATAAAAATAGGTACTTTTTGTGTTTTAGTAACATGAGCTTTTCAGGTATCGTTTTCCATGTTTTTGGGGACGAGAAGACCGAATTTTACGTCAATTTTGACCAAAGAGTGGAACATCGAGGTTCTAATGAAGTTTCAGCACACAGTTTGGTCCCCATTTGGGAACAAATTTGAGTCCTAGTTGTGCTCTGAAACACGGCAGCCCGATCGGAATATACCCAGGGGTGTATGGGGAAAAAATTGGTGTAAAATAGGGGTTTTCGAGGGATTTTTGAGGTTTTAGTGAACATGAGCTTGTGAGGTATCGTTTTCCATGTTTTTTAGGGCGGGAAGACTGAGGTTGGAAGACTTATTAGTTTGATTTTGACCGAATAGTGGGGAATTAAGGTTGTAACGAAGGTTAAGCTCCCGAAATTCATTTTTCATGAGTCAAAATCCTGGGAAATTGTCTGAAATCACCATACATTTGTATAATAACAGTAGAAGTAGTATCAACAGGTGAATGAAGATACTTGAATGGTACTATCAATGGTCAAAAATAATCTGTTGAAAGGAAAAGCCGGAGCCTAATTCGTGTTTTTGGGGGCCAGAACTGGTGGAAACCATCAAAAATAGCCATTTCAATAATTGCGCATGAAAGAAACAATAAATGAACAGCCAAAATTTCTGTACGTAGAATAATAAACCGTTTCGGGACACAACTAGGGCCCAAATGGAGCATGTGTGCGAAAGAACGACTTTTTTAGACCGAAAATGAAGCCTGTACACGTGATACGGCGGACGGCGTACGGCGGACGGCTAACGGACATTGCATTTTTACAATCTACGCACCTTGAAACGGAAAAGAAAAAAATGTTGAGGGGGTGTTATAAAAATGTTTGCTGAGCGAATAATAGGTGAATTATTCACAGAATAATAAACCAAAATTTGGACCCCGCAGGGTAACTGGGCTACTACTCAGTTCCGTTCTGTCCAGTTGTGCCAACCCCCCACTCCGGATATTCCAGTGCAACTATAACACAAGAAAAACCACAAACCATGATCCATAAACGATGATTCATCAGTATCACAATAGGGTACCTACTGAATCTAGGAAGATAAGTAAAATAAAACACCCGTATGTTTATAGTGTATAATAGAAACTCACCTGAAACGGTAACTGAGACAAAACGGGTTCGGTAACAGCGAAGATGACTCAGAAGGGAGATAAAGGTAAACAATATGAACACAACACAAAGACTTAAACGAAGTATGATAAGCAATACTTGATTCGCAATACTATTTGCGAGAGTAAATTTACTATAATATGAAATCGGGGAAAGATTCGATGACCCGCGTCACTTAGTAACAGCCATTGTCACTACCAAATCAGCAGTAGGAATGAAAAGGATGGATCCGTGGATGGTTGGTGGGACGGGGGTTGGGAGCATAGAGAAGGTATTGTCTTGAAACCATTATCTTGACTAACTCCAAAATCGCCAGAATTACCCACCTACCTACCTCCATGGAACCCGCAATTGTTTGGTTACACACATTCATAAAATAATTCTACATCAACCCTTGAGAAAATCTTCGTTTGTTGGGTTTGAGTGAAGAGTTTACAAGTACCTAAGGAATTTTTAGGTGCCTACCTACCCTTCACAATTAATTTATTTAGCTACTGACGGGGAAACTGTAGGTACTGAGATTATGTATGTAGGTAGGTACTGCTACTACCATTCTTTAGTACCAACTACAATTCTGCGCGACGCTGCCTACGTAGAGGGTATGTAAATTTTTCATTAGCCGGGCATTAATTGCACACAATGGACAATAATTATAGAAATTTCATCTGCGGCAGGTACATAGTTGTAAAACATTTTTTTAAATAAATTATTAACGTTTGCAATAATTGTAAAACAGAGAAGTTTAAGATTTTGTGTTGTGAAGGCCATTAAAACCATGAAGTCGTTGAAATGTCTTGATTCACTTGTTAATACTACCTCCAGTGTTACTACACAAAGTTTTTTTTCAAGTTACCTATTTACGTTCACGGGCAAAGTTGTGGTGATTTCAGCCATTTTCCAGGTTTCTGACTCTTTGTAATTTAATTTTGGGAGCTGAACCTTCGTTACAACCTCAATTCATCACGCTCTGGTCACAATCAACCTCATATTCGGTCCTCTCGCTCTAAAAGACAACGATTCCTCAAAAGGTTATGTTACTATGTCACCAAAAAAAAACCCTATTTTTACACCCATTTTTCACCATAACACCATTGGGTACACTCCGATCGGGCTGGCGACCTGCCGAGCTTCGGATCGCAACTAGGTGCCAAACGGAGCCTGTGTGCGGATAAACGACGATATTAGACCAAATTTAAAAACATAGAACACAATACCTCACAAGCTCAGTTACTAGAACACAAAAAGTACCTGTTGTTATACACATTTTCACTCATAACACCCCTGGGTATATTCCGATCGGGCTGCAAAGCTTCGGGACACAACTAGGGCCCAAATGGAGGTTGTGTGCGGAAGAACGAATTTTTTAGGCCGAAATTAGAGTAGATACGCGTGATACGGCGTACGGACATTGCATTTTTGGAATCTACGCACCTTGAAACGCAAAAGAAAAAAGTTTGAGGGGGTGTTATAAAAATTTTTTGCTGAGCGAATACATAGGTGTATTATTCACGGAATAATTAACTAAAACCTCGAAAACCCCTATTTTTACACCCATTCTTCTCCCATAACACCCCTGGATGTATGCCGATCGGGCTGCCGTGTTTCGGAGCACAACTAGGACCAAAATGTGTTCCTAAATGGGGACCCTAACTTTGTGTGCGGAAAAACAACTATTTTAGACCAAAATGAAACGTAAATTTAAGGCTGAAACTTCGTTAGAACCTCAATTTTTCCACTATTTGGTCAAAATCGACTTCATATTCGGTCTTCTCGTCCTAAAAAACATGGTAAGCGATACCTCAAAAGCTCATGTTACTACAACAACAAAAACACAAAAACTACCTTGTTTTACACCCATTTGTCACCCATAACACAACTTCGGCCCACAACTAGGGCCCAAATGGAGCATGTGTGCGAAACAAAGAATTTTTCAGACCGAAATTAGAGTAGATACGCGTGACACGGCGTACGGACATTGAATTTTCGGTATCTACGCACTTTGAAAGAAAAAACGAACGGTAGACCTACCGACAACGTTTGTTTCGCCAAAATTTCCGTCAATGGAAACTTTGCAGCTCATTAATGCAACAAAAGTTGAAAACGTTTTTGTTTCACCTCCCGTCAATTTCCTAATGACGATTTCGATTTTTTTAAATCGTTTTGTGACGCTCGCAACCACCATAGTCACGTGATGTAATTTCGATGGTGCAATTTCTTGTGCCATGAAGTGACGCTCGATCGTGACGTGACGCTCGTGACGTTCGGAAAACAAATGGTAACGTCCTGTTGATCATTATTAAATGATGAAAATTTTGAGGGGGTGTTATAAAAGTTTTTTGCTGAGCGAATACATAGGTGTATTATTCACAGAATAATAAACCAAAGGAGGGTAGTAAAGTATGACGGCGCAGTTGCAATATCCCCGGCAGAGGATATTATTATTATTATAGCAAAGTTATACATGAGGTCGTAAATACCCATGGTAGAGCGTAGAACTCACGTTTGTCGAGGTCAGTGTTGTTCCAATCCCGTGAAGTTGCGGAAGAGCCAGGAAGGATCACTCAATATCGCTACCGCCCGGATTTGCTTAATACCGAAGTCACTGCTCGAGATGTGACGAACAACTGAGGTTTTTTGAGTTGGAGAGCTGCAGGTAGCAGTTTGGGAGGGAGACTTGCCAGCAGGGAGTTTCGTGGAAAACCTCACAAAGGGACATCTCAGAAGGCTCAAGGTGGACCTTGGACCCTTTGAAACCTTACAACGAAAGCTTCCCATTGGGCTGTTCCCATGAGTTCACAAGTCCAGAGAAATCTGGTCAGGATTTGTTTTGAATAAACATGAACGGCCCCCCAACAGCCGTTTCCTGGTATCTCAGGTAGCAAGCAGCCCTGAGACAAACACCAGTTTATTATTCTACTGGACATACCTACAGAAATTGTGGCTGCTCATTTATTGTTTCTTTCATGTGCTATAACTGAAATATCTATTTTTGATGGCTTCTACAAATTTTGGCTCCAAAAAACGCGAATTAGGGTCGGTTTTTTTTTACCAGATTATTTCTTATCATTGTAGTACATTCGTCTTGATTCACCTGTTGATACTACTTCTAGTGTTATTATACAAATTTATGGTGACTTCAGACAATTTCCCAGGTTTTTGACTAATAAAAAAATGAATTTTGGGAGCTTAACCTTCGTTACAACCTCAATTCTTCACTCTTTGGTAAAAATCAACCAAATATTCGGTCTTCTCGACCCAAAAAACATGGAAAACGATACCTCACAAGCTCATGTTCACTAAAACACCAAAAACCCCTCCAAAACCCTTATTTTTACACCCATCTTTCTCCCATAACACCCCTGGGTATATGCCGATCGGGCTGCCGTGTTATGGAGCACAACGAGGACCCAAATGTGTTCCCAAATGGGGACCCAAACTGTGTGCGGAAAAACGACGATTTTAGACCAAAATGAAACGTAAATTTAAGGCTAAAACTTCCTTAGAACCTCAAATTTCCACTCTTTCGTCAAAATCGACTTCATATTCAGCATTCTTGTCCCAAAAAACATGGAAAACGATACCTCAATAGCTCGTGTTACTCATACACAAAAAGTACCTATTTTTACACCCATTTTCACCCATAACACCCCTGGGTATATTCCGATCGGGCTGCAAAGTTTCGGGACACAACTAGGGCCCAAATGGAGCATGTGTGCGAAAGAACGAATTTTTTAGACCGAAAATGAAGCAGTTATGCTTGATACGTCTTACGGCGGACGAACATTGCATTTTCTGAATCTGCGCACCTTGAAACGTGAAATAACAAAATTTTGGGGGGGTGTTATAAACATTTTTTGGTACAAGTATGTTATAGCCCCGCCAATATCGATTGTATCGATTATCTCAAATACATCGATCCTTGTGGTATCGATGACGGCTCAATATGGCGTCGGGATGCCTACATCCCGGGTACCGATATCAACTTTCAAAATGAATACGGGAAGACCATTGTAAGGACACCAAAAAATAAGAGTGACTATAACATACTTGTACCATCTATTCAGAAGTCCCAAACAACCTGCTCATTCACGGGATAGTTTCTGGGATTGTTTATCTTTTTTGAGATGCGAGCGCTAGCGAGCATCCAGATCGCTTGACAATGCGAGCGGCGGAATGGGAACTAAACTTCTTGTACACCCACCGTCTTGTCTGATACACGTCATCGATACCACAAGGATCGATGTATTTGAGATAATCGATACAATCGATATTGGCGGGGCTATAACATACTTGTACCCATTTTTTGCTGAGCGACTACATAGGCGTATTATTCACAGAATAATAAACCAAAATGCAATGTCCGCCCGCCGTAAGTCGTATCGAGCATAACTGCTTCATTTTCGGTCTAAAAAATTCGTTCTTTCGCACACATGCTCCATTTGGGCCCTAGTTGTGTCCCGAAACTTTGCAGCCCGATCGGAAAATACCCAGGGGTGTTATGAGTGAAATATGGGAGTAAAAATAGGTTGTTCGGTGTTCCAGAAACATGAGCTTGTGAGGTATCGTTTTCCATTTTTAGGACGAGAAGACCGAGTATGAAGTCAATTTTGACCAAAGAGTGGAAAATTGAGGTTCTAACGAAGTTTCGGCCTTAAATTTACGTTAAATTTTGGGCTAAAATCGTCGTTCTTCCGCTCGCAGTTTGGTCTCCATTTGGGTCCTAGTTGTGCTCTGAAAAACGGCAGCCCGATCGGAATACACCCAGGGGTGTTATGGGAGAAAGATGGGTGTAAAATAGGGGTTTTCGAGGATTTCTGTGATTTTAGTGAACATGAGCTTGTGAGGTATCTTTCCCATGTTTTTTGAGGCGAGAATACGGAATATTAGGTTGATTTTGACAGAAGAGTGAAGAATTGAGGTTGTAACGGTGGTTCAGCTCTCAAAATTAATTTTTGATAGTCAAAAACCTGGGAAATTGTATGAAATCACCATAAATTTGTATAAAAACAGTAGACGTAGTATCAACAGGTGAATCAATACAATTTAATGGCACTATCGATGCCCGAAGGTAATATGCACACAAAAAGAAGCCTAATTCGCGTTTTTTGGAGCCAAAATTTTTAGAAGCCATCAAAAATAGCTATTTCAGTTATCGCACATGAAAGAAACAATAAATGAACAGTCAACATTTCTGTAGGTATGTCCAATAGAATAATTAACCCATGTGACAAGGACTTTGCAGCGTTTTTCGTCTGCAGGAACAGCTTGAAGTGGGTAAACGAAAGCTTCCTCAACAAGATCAAACGAGGTCGATATAACGAGCTAGAGAAGTAGACAAACACTGAAGATCAAACACGCGCGTGTCAATCGTTCGCGCTTTCGCACACGGGCCAACGAAAATTATTCGCGCCTTTCTAACTCGGAACCCGCCAGCCGCCTCAAACGGTCGTAACGGCCGATTGTGGACTAGGGATGGGTGGAAAATGCCCTATAAAAACTCGCCCTTCTGGCCCAACTCTGCATTCGACGATCCGACCTCGTCTTTGCCCTTTTGTACACCTGTCAATCAGGCTCACGCGAGATTTACGCTTTCGTTTGCCACCGATTCCCTGTTTGACTGCTGAGCAGTACTGACATCGATTTTCTGTGGATGACAAGATTAGGTACCTGAGCTGTGTTCCAAATCAGATCGTTCAAGTGATGAACTCCAAAATTGGGAAGGAATCCTCCCAGAAATTTAATTCAGGCGCGGATGGTGACACATTCAACGTGTGACAGGCAATTATATCCTTTCAGTTTCCTACCTTTGAACAGGTACATATGCAAGTAAACTATATTTCAATGAATCCAAATCGATGTATTGAGATCATAAAATTGGATACTTAGTTCGAACGGCATCATGGAGTAGCATAGAACTAACAATGAAGGAACGTCCATTCTGATGAACGAAAATTAAATTTACTCAGACTTATATTTTCAATCTGACACGTTATTGACAAACTTGATACATGAATGAACCACTGTCGTGATTCCCTCTCAGAAACCACTCCTGTAGTATTACGAGGGTTTACCAAATAAACGCGGAGAACGTTGAGATGGTCAACAGCAAGGGTTTTCTCCAACCAGCCGCCTCAAACAGTCGTAACGGCCGATTGTGGACTGGGGATGGGTGGAAAAGGCCCTATAAAAACTAGCCCTTCTGGCCCAGCTCTGCATTCGACGATCCGACCTCGACTTGCGACTTCTCTCTCGAACCTTTGTCTCTCTCATTCTCTCTCCCTCCTTTCCTAGTACCTGCTGTGGTGAAAACCGTGGGGTACTCCGTCCTGGTATCTGCTGTGGTGAAAACCGCGGGATGCCTCCTCCTTCACTAGTACCTGCTGTGGTGAAAACCGCGGGATATCTCCTCCTCCGCTAGCACCTGCTGTGGTGAAAACTGCGGGATACCTCCTCCTCCGCTAGTACCTGATCCCAGGCGCCTGCTGTGGCAAAAAACCGTGGCAGCCTCACCCTATAGCGCCTGCTATGGTGAAAACCGCGGGACACCTCCCTCTCCACTGGCACCTGCTGTGGTGAAAACCGCAGGGTACTAGCTCCTAATCCCAGGTGTCTGCTGTGGTGAAAACCGCTGGACACCTCCCTCTCCACTAGTACCTGCTGTGGTGAAAACCGCGGGGTACTAGCTTCTCATCCTAGGTGTCTGCTGTGGTGAAAACCGCGGGGTACTAGCTACCACATCCCAGGCGCCTGCTGTGGTGAAAACCGCAGGGAGATAGCAAAAAGACTCCATAGGAGCACACCCGTCCGCATCCAATCACTCTTCTCACCTCACCTCTCCCGCTCACAACAACTGGTGAACCCTTCTCTCAGCCCACAGTCGCGAAGCCCATTCACAACAACTGGTGACCCCAACCTTCCAAGCGAATCCTGAGCCAAAAATCCGCTACGACAACCACCAGTCACTGAAAAAATCGATTACCAATAATGACCACCAATTATTATTCTTATTACTCAATCCTTACCAGTCAAATTTGACCATTTTGATAAAGCAATGTTCCCACATTTTCCTTTCTAAACACAAATCTAATGATAAAAATTTGAAGTGTTTTTTTCACCTATAGTAGGTACAAGTTCTACCCCCCCCCCCCCCCCACGCGTTTTTGACCATCCAGAGCGCAAATCAAGTTCCTGAAAAATCCAAAACTTTGTGGTGTTTAGTTAAGGAATGGTTGTAAAATGTTGGATGTTGGCAGGTTAGTCATCCTTGGAATAACCTAGATCATTGAATGTTTTGGACTGCATGTACCAACCTGCGCTGCCAAAGACCGCAGGCAACGCTCAACAACCGAACTCAAGGGGCCGGTAAATGAAGGGTGAAGTCCACTGAGACGAATGGCCGTTATTAACAGGTTCTCCGGTGCGGAGGTGAACAATAAGCAAGTTTGAACAACTCGCACTCCATCACCTACCCCCTTCCGTCAACGAAAACAGCCTCCTCCATCGACAGGAGACCAAGACAAATAAATCAATCAGACCTCAGAGGTTTCAATGTGTTACTCTGGGAAGTTTGGATGGAGCCGGGGCTCTCGACTCAGGTTTGAATGCTCGAAGATCTGCTCGCCAAGGGGTTCAGGGGATCCAGTTCTACTCCGGTACTGAAGCTTCGTTTGCAGTAGAGTTCCGTACAGTTCCTTACAGTTCTAAAACGTGCCGCGCAGGCGCCCTATTGTTTATAGCGTTCGCAGAACAGGCGTTCGGAGTTCTAGTTTCGAGTTCTAGTTTCGAGTTCGCTGTTCGCAGTAATTTTTCCTGCAAGTCCTGAACACGTTCGAAACGCTGTTCTGGAGTTTGTAACAGTGTGGGCTGTTCTCAATACATTTTTTCTTCCGGTGGAGACAGGGTCGCTTGGGGAAGCCTGATCGATATCCCTTCTTAACCTGTGATAATCTCGCTGGTCTAAGAGGGGGACTGTCAAGGGGTCCACCCCCACTGTCACACTCTGTCCCATGGTAGCAGAGCGTGGTTGGGTAGTATGCGCTGAGCACTTCACCATACTCCATCCACTTCTGTGGGCTTACCAGAAGGATAAGCCCAAAGGTTTCCCAGAATGATTCCTTTACTAACAACCTGTCCCTTTGATAATACATACATCTATTGGCTTCCCCACCCCCTTTCCCCCCTTTAGAGTGTGAGTATAATTAAAATATACTGAGCTCATTAGAAGACGATTGATGCCGTGTCCCAATAGTTGTTCCATCCTAGAGGTTGCCCAGATTAGCACAATTCACTGGACAACAACCTCCGACAACATTATCCGCCAATACTCGTATGTAGGAGCTTTGTTCTCCACCAGTAAAATATTACTGAGGTTGAGGTAGTACCATTACGATGGAGGTCAGTCACCTTGAAGTTGTTCAGATGTCCTTTCCTGAACCAGAACTTCATACTACTTTTCATTCCCCCTTTTCCCTCTCATACTTCTGCTACCCAGAAGTATGTCATGTGGGGAAGAGTGTAACAGTGTGGGCTGTTCTCGATACATTTTTTCTTCCGGTGGAGAAAGGGTCGCTTGGGGAAGCCTAATCGATATCCCTTCTTAACCTGTGATAATCTCGCTGGTCTAAGAGGGGGACTGTCAAGGGGTCCACCCCCACTGTCACACTCTGTCCCATGGTAGCAGAGCGTGGTTGGGTAGTATGCGCTGAGCACTTCACCATACTCCATCCACTTCTGTGGGCTTACCAGAAGGATAAGCCCAAAGGTTTCCCAGAATGATTCCTTTACTAACAACCTGTCCCTTTGATAATACATACATCTATTGGCTTCCCCACCCCCTTTCCCCCCTTTAGAGTGTGAGTATAATTAAAATATACTGAGCTCATTAGAAGACGATTGATGCCGTGTCCCAATAGTTGTTCCATCCTAGAGGTTGCCCAGATTAGCACAATTCACTGGACAACAACCTCCGACAACATTATCCGCCAATACTCGTATGTAGGAGCTTTGTTCTCCACCAGTAAAATATTACTGAGGTTGAGGTAGTACCATTACGATGGAGGTCAGTCACCTTGAAGTTGTTCAGATGTCCTTTCCTGAACCAGAACTTCATACTACTTTTCATTCCCCCTTTTCCCTCTCATACTTCTGCTACCCAGAAGTATGTCATGTGGGGAAGAGTGTAACAGTGTGGGCTGTTCTCGATACATTTTTTCTTCCGGTGGAGAAAGGGTCGCTTGGGGAAGCCTAATCGATATCCCTTCTTAACCGGTGATAATCTCGCTGGTCTAGGAGGGGGACTCTCGAGGGTCCACCCCCACTGTTACACTCTGTCACAAGTTCGGGTTTTTTTCTCGAACTGGAGGGGGGGGGGGGACAGTTCCAGATTCACTGAGCGTGCACTGTTGCGGAATTCGGAACCCCCATTCAGAACTTGCGGCGGCCATTTTCCAGAACTCCTGGAGCTCAGGACAGAGTTACGATTTCTACTGCGAACGAACCTCTATTCAGAACCATTTTATGACGATTGGAACTACCAAACTAATTTCAGCTCAAAACGAACGTACTATCAGTTATCATTTTAACAACGTTTCTAGGACTTGCGGACAAATAGATGAAGACGAACAGACCATACTTACCCGAAACGATCCGTGTGATCGTTCCGAAACGACATGTGTGACCTTTTCAGGATCAACCTAAGGATCATCCATGTAGGAATATTGTTCGTTATCAGAGTTTCTAGGATTCTACGTAACCTAAAATTTGTTGGTAGTCCCTAAATGATCACAAATCAAGCTAAATTTTATATCATTAATAAATTACTGATGGTCAGATAGTTGATCTTGTTCCAAAATAAAACATTTCTTTTTAATAAATTAAATTTGTAATCCTTAATGATTAATTTTAATGTTGGATATCAAAAAATATCAAAGAAAAAAATCACCATATGGCATGATAATTCCTAAATTAACATCAGATACCATATAATATGTATCAGTCTGCAACCTAAACCTTGTTGGTAATCCCTAAATTATCACAAATCAAGATAAACTTGATATCAATAATAAAATATTGATAGGCAGATAGTTGGTCTTTTTCCAAAATAAAAAACATTAAAAAAATAAATTAAGTTAGTAATTCTGAAATTATTAATTTTAAATTCAACTATGATATAATAAAAAAATCAAGATCAGAACCATAATATCTACCATCTGTAACCTAAAAGTTGCTGGTAATCCCAAAATTATCACAGGTCAATATAAATTTTATATCAGTCATAAAATATAGATGGAGAGATGGGTGATCTTGTTCAAAAATAAAACATTTCTTTTTAGTAAATCAAGTTTAATTATTTTAATTTTTTTTTAATATTTTTTAGTTAGTTTAATTATTTTTAAGTTAGTAATTCTTAAATTATTAATTTTAATCTTAACTTTGAAAACAAAAAATGTCTAAAGAAAAAACAACTATGAATATATTTATAACGACAATCCCTAAATTATCAAGATCAGATATCACAATATCTAACAATCTGAAACCTAAAATAACGTAAAACTTGTTTCCCGTTATGTTTGTCCACTCATGTCTAGTCCCCACTGACAGTAAAATAGTTTAGTACAAATTTTAGTTCAACTGTTCTGTCCGCAAGCGCCTCGTGCGTATTTTCGTAGAAAGGTCCTGCCAAACAGGAACCAAGCTAGTTAAAGTCCATTCGTCTTTGGCAAGACTTCCACCTGGTTAGAAAGAATGCTTATTCAACACGAAAAACAGGCGAAGTACGAACATAATTTATTATTATAACAAACTACGTGATTTTCCACAGTGAAAAATTCCCCCCTTCGGTTTTTGTTTTTCATCGTTGAACGGTGAAACGCTTACGGTTCACCTGACCGACTTTTCGCCCGTTTTGTCAGCGATCTCTTTTCAGTCCACCGACTTTCCATACCTGGCGAAAATCCATTGCTAAATGGCTTAGCAACTCATTTGAGCTGCCGCTCCTCCCTTCGTTTTTCCAGAAGCGTTCGCTGACTGCAGGTCCTTGAACGGGATCCTTCACTCTCAAGACCTGGGGGCCTATTCACTAAAAGAGATAGCGAAAATAGATCATCTATTTTGAAAATCTCCTGGGAGAGATCATAATGCATGTTTGAGATATATATCTTCAATTTAAAATCTCGTGGGCACGTGTCTCATAAGGGAAAGGAATTAGTAGGTATGTCTTAGGAACATATTTATGCCTTTAGGTGCCTTATTATGGTGTATAAAATTCTTAATAACCCTAGTTGTGATATTCTCCCATTCTATTTAAAAAATATGTTTAGCCTAACTAAATCGACCAGACTCCATCTTATTTGCCAGAGTAGATTTAACTCTGTCATTTTCAAAAATTCCTTCGTAGTAGAAGGAGCGCGACTTTGGAATAGCCTTCCTCCTAAGGGTAAATCCAAGAACCGCCACCACGTTGTGCTTCAAAATGAGCCAATCCAATATTCGGTTTATCTCTTGAACGGGTCAACCGATTTTCAATCTGTAAAATGTTCTGTAATCGTTATAAACAACCACAAGTGCGGACATTCAGTTTTGAATTTTAAAATTTTTTTTTCATGGAGTTCCCGAAATTATTTTACTTAATTTCAACCTTTTTAAAAAAAGCAACTAGTACTTTTGTAGGGAAAAAATCGAAGAATTCAAATCCGCTTTCAGATTGAAGATCGGATCATTAGATCGAACGGCATCTGGGAAAATCACTATAACAATGGGGCCTATTGTTAGCCCTCTAATCCTCTACCTGGGCCCACCTTGCAACGATGCCTTCCCTTTCCTGTTGATTTGAGCTAGCAGGCGGACTGAGTTCACATCTAAGAGTGTATTTTTCCTTCTACATCTATTTCTTCAACTACAAGATTTGCTTGGCAGAAAAAGCTGGCTGCTGGATCAAATCAGGATACAGCCAAATTTTGGCTGAATCCTGTCAGGGTATCAAGAAGGGGGTTTTTAGCATCTGACTGGTATCTAGTTTTCTTACTATGATTTCATTTTCTAAATTATTACTTTCTAAGTACCTATATGACTGGAATTTCCATAATAAGCCATACAGTAACTAATGATTTGCAGGGTTCTCATAGTCCACCAAACCCTATGAAGCCATAAAAAATCGCCGTAAAATGAAGGAAGTTCAATAAAAGGTTCAGGCAAAATTGCACTCGATAACTATATATTGCCACAACTATATATTATCAGTTTCGAGGTTCACAAGTGACGCCTATGGAAATATCACTGACAACGACCGAAGATAACAAACATGTTGAGAATGATCAATATAATAGCAATAACAATAATCCAAATAATGCAATAAAAATATCAATAGAATAATAATAACAAGAATACAAGTACATAAAAAATAACTTGCTATTGGAATAACAATAACAAGTATCTAAAATAACGAGAGTGCCAGGGATTTTTCATTTGAGCTGACGAACGGCACGATTTCAATGAATTTTATCCAACCCATTTATATTATATTGGTCCAACCCGTGCCTATACGAAAAATCTACCACCATTTTTCGGGTACTTATGGGCGTTATCAGGAATTGGCTACATAATTATATTTCCATGTGTTCAACTGAATACTACCGTTATAATTTGGTGAAACTCATATGGAACCTTCAGCGTTTCATTCTAGATCCACCCTCCAAATTTAAATTCTTTGCTATGATTATAAGGTAGTTGTGGGCTGTACAAGGATTGCTCGTTCGCGCATGCGCTAACAAAGCTTACAGTATTTTTTAAATGATTTTGATTTGGGACTATATCAGTGACCCGACCTGCACCTGCCCTCTAAATTTCAGCTCGTGACAACCATTTTTTCTGGCACTCATGGCCTTCATCAGGCATTGTACACAGACACTTAAAAATGTTCCTTGATATGTGAAAAGCACCATGGAGCAGAATATACATAGGTATATGAAAGGGGATGGGGACTCCAGAACATTTTTTGTCATCATTTGCATCATTTGCATTTTGCCGTCATTTCGAAGTTCCTTGGCAACAAATATCCTGCTGGATTTGACGGCCGTTATTTTCCATAGCCGTTTGTTCCACTGAGGGTTGTTCTCAGTTTTAAGATTGTTGTTTCTCTTGAACACGGGTAACGAAAAACTGACTGAAAAATCCAGCCCAGATATCATTCCCGGGCCGGCTGCAGTACTCGCCACTACTTGGTTCAGTGCTTTCCTGGGGGGGAGCTCGAGGGTAGGTACCTATGAACCACAGAAAACAGTGATCTACGAAGAAGGGGCATCTATATAGGTAAATAGTAAACCGTTATATAATAATTTGCAGCGTTTTTTCTTTAATTAAAAAAAGATTTTGGAAGACAGTATGAACAAAAAAAAAGGTAGCAAGAATAAAATTTTTTAGATGTTTTAAAAACTTCGACAACAATAACGAAAATAAATAAAATAACGATAACAAGTTACGCGTTTTACGAATGTCAATGACAATTTAAAAAAAATGCATGCAATAAAGATAATAACAATAAAAATGTTCAATAATCGTAACAACATAATTAAACGTAAACGTAAACGTAAACAATAACAAGAAGAAATTAAATCATAACAACGAAAAATATAATGAAAATAACAAGAATAAACCAAAAACCCTTTGGGTGGGGGGGTTAAAATGACAATAAACATAACAAAAATAAATAACTGACATCAATCTCATCTTTCTCCCCTGATAGCTTCCTATACTTCCTGTCTGTCGGCCAGCGTACTACCAATACTGCTGAGAATAATTCGGCGGCATTAGATCAGAAATGTCGGTTTACCTTGTTGAAAAAATTCCAACTATTAGATATAATGAACCTGGATATCCACCAACTCCCCAGACCCCTGGTTCTAGAAAACTTCTCCAGGACCCTCGCAGACTCTCACCAGGTGGAAGTAGAAAGTCAACGACACATCAGCCTAGGGGTGGAGCCCCCCCAGAGGATTAGAGGGCTAACAATAGGCCCCTATTGTTATAGTGATTTTCCCAGATGCCGTTCGATCTAATGATCCGATTTTCAATCTGAAAACGGATTTGGATTCTTCGATTTTTTTGCTACAAAAGTAATAGTTGCTTTTTTCAAAAAAGTTGAAATTGAGTAAAAAAATCTCGGGAGCTCCATGAAAAAAACATTTTAAAATTCAAAACTGAATGTACGCACTTGTGGTTGTTTATAACGATTACAGAACACTTTACAGATTGAAAATCGGTTGATCCGTTCAAGAGATAAACCGAATATTGGATTGCCCCTGACGGTGCAGCCATCTATTGAAAAGATTTCTCACTAAAATCCGTGACATTTACCCTTAACTTGCGCTCTATCCCCACTCTCCAGCGATTCTGCACGGAACTTAAAGCACACCTTGCGGATTTATGACAACACCTCTTTCTTCTGTTCTCCTTTCTTTTTTCCAGAAATTCTTTTTCTCATTTTTGTAAATTTTTGTAACTTCATTTTTGTAAAACTTTTTTTCTGTAAAGCAAATTTGTGAATTTTAGACGGCCTCAAATATATTGTGATCAACTATGTACGTCGAGGGGGCTTAGGTCCTATGCTATGTGAAAAGCAAATAAATAAATAAATAAGATATTCTCCCTCGGGGACAGTCTCTTCCAGTGTCTCCCAGTTCGTCTATTTTACTGAATAGCTCTCAACCCGTACCTACTTAGACGTGTTCACTCATGAATCGATATATGGATACCTATATTTTTAATGAACAATCGACTTACCTTTAAGAGATGAAAAAAAAAAAACATAAAAATGACCGATATGGTAGCCAGTGAACGAAGGATGATACACAATCACTATCAAACAAACTAAAAATGAGATAGGGACTCTCCCTTTCGAGTAGACGCCTAATTAGGTGTATAAGTTACTGAATAACCCTGTCGTGGATACTATAAAAATCTCTTCTGCGAAAAGAGAGAGTCGGACCGAAATGAGATGTGTCTTTGGATTACTGAATAGGCCCCCTGAAGCCCTTTTAGTAGGTACTTCGATCGATAAGCATGTTGAGAAGAAAAATGTTGAATTGAATAAGAAGTTTAAAAACGCTGCAAATCCCTGCACAACGGTTTATTATTTTGTATAGAATACCCTTCTGTTACAGATCACAGCTCTATGTATAGATAACCCTTCTATATAATATGATATGTACTATTCTATTATATGCATATTATGTAGATCGCAGACACTCCGTAGGTTAGTACCTAACCCCGTACTCGTTACTAGGTACCTACCTAAATCACGAGTTAAATGTTGCTAAAATAATTCTGCCGATGACAAACAGTACCTAACAAAAAGAAACGCACATAATGAAGTTCTGAAAAGAAATTGTTGATGAGGAGTGAAAAAAGTTGCAAAAGTACCTACCAACAAACTCCAGCCCCTTCTACGTAGATGGTATAATTTACCGTTCTGTAATAATTTACCGTTGAGTAATGATTTACCGTAGTAATAATTTACCCATCAATAATACTTCAACGTTTGTTCAAGTTTCACTACCTACCAACAAACTCCAATAGAGCCATCATTTTGGTTTATTATTTTCAATAATGAACCATTGGAATCGAGCATGAAAAAAAAAATTCTTACCCCCCCTCAAAATTTGATGGTTTACGTTTCAAGGTATGTAGAATCCAAAACTGCAATAAAAATATTTCTGTCTGTCCGCCGTACGCCGTACGCCGTACGCCGTACGGGCCACTTTTCTTAGTTACCATGAAAGAAAATTGATGAAATTCGGGTTATAGGTTCCGTTCGCTGTCTAGTTGGTCCTCGAAGCTCGACGTTACTGTGAGTCATCTCTAAGGGGTTCAAAATAGGGGTTGAAATTTTCAAAACGCCTATACCATTTTTTTACGTGAATATTTTTACGGTTTCAAATAGTTCTTGAACTTGCGAGTTTTTTAAGACCATCCGGAGCGTCGTACGTCCAGCCGTTCGTTCACAGTAAGGCCCCGAAGTTTGCACCGACAGGCATTTTCGACTCCAGTGTGAATGAAATTGTATACAATTCAAACCAAATCTCGTAACCAGAGACGCGCCCACAAGAGGAAAATTGGCGGAGATAAAATCATTGCTAAGGGCCACCTGATTATATTGGCGGAGTATGAAGTCGAGTTGGTTGTTCTGTGATATTATTTCATTTGAAAAATGATGGCTCTTTTGGAGTTTGTTGGTAGGTAGTGAAACTTGAACAAACGTTGAAGTATTATTGATGGGTAAATTATTACTACGGTAAATCATTACTCAACGGTAAATTATTACACAACGGTTCATTATACCATCTACGTAGAAGGGGCTGGAGTTTGTTGGTAGGTACTTTCGCAACTTTTTTCACTCCTCATCAACAATTTCTTTTCAGAACTTCATTATGTGTGTTTCTTTTTGTTAGGTACTGTTTGTCATCGGCAGAATTATTTTAGCAACATTTAACTCGTGATTTAGGTAGGTACCTAGTAACGAGTACGGGGTTAGGTACTAACCTAAGGAGGGTCTGCGATCTACATAATATGTATAGAATAGTATATATCATATTATATAGACGGGTTATCTATACATAGAGCTGTGATCTGTAACGGAAGGGTATTCTATACAAAATAATAAACCGTTGTGCAGGGATTTGCAGCGTTTTTAAAATTAAATAATATCACAGAACAACCAACTCGACTTCATACTCCGCCAATATAATCAGGTGATCCCTACCAATGATTGGCCGTATTCACAAACTCCTATTGTGGGCGCGTCTCTGGTTACGAGATTTGGTTTGGATTGTATACAATTTCATTCACACTGGAGTCGAAAATGCCTGTCGGTGCAAACTTCGGGGCCTTACTGTGAACGAACGGCTGGACGTACGATGCTCCGGATGGTCTTAAAAAACTCGCAAGTTCAAGAACTATTTAAAACCGTAAAAATATTTACGTAAAAAAATGGTATAGGCGTTTTGAAAATTTCAACCCCTATTTTGAACCCCTTAGAGATGACTCACAGTAACGTCGAGCTTCGAGGACCAACTAGACGCCGAACGGAACCTATAACCCGAATTTCATCAATTTTTTTTCATGGTAACTAAGAAAAGTGGCCCGTACGGCGTACGGCGTACGGCGGACAGACAGAAATATTTTTATTGCAGTTTTGGATTCTACATATCTTGAAACGTAAACCATCAAATTTTGAGGGGGGGTAAGAATTTTTTTTTTCATGCTCGATTCCAATGGTTCATTATTGAAAATAATAAACCAAAATGTAACGTAAGTCGGGGCAAGTGCACACCAGAATTTCAAAAGTTTGACTTTGGTTCCATGTAAAAAATTTTCTATTACAGTTAATGATATGATATTTCTGCACTTTGTACCCTAAGAACATCTCTTCAGAACTACCTAACATGAAACTTCTCAGAATTCAATATCCACATGATTTTAACTAAAATAATTATGTAAAAATCCTGTGTTATGCACTTGCCCCAGAAAACGGAATAAGTGCATACCCCAACCTTATTTTTCTTCTATTACACATATTAGAATATTTGTGGTTGGCATCGGATAACCCATCTTCTCAAGAACAGTAAGCTTATTGAAGTTTTGACTTAGCGGTTTGTGTTCAGGAGTTACGCTCTTTTTCATATTTCGAGTCGAGGATCTTCGGAAAAGGCGGAAAAACCAAAATTGAGAAGACGCTGCTAAAACTTTTTTTACTAGTCTGACGCATATTTATATACTGGTTACTCGGTTGGTATTCCGAACTCTTCTTGCACAACAATCTCCTTATCTATAAGCAAGTTCTAAAACGTGTTTGGACGTGGGGGCCTATTCACTAAGAGAGATAGCGAAAATAGATTATCTTTTTTTGAAAATCTCCTGGGAGACTACAGTCTCTTCCATTGTCTCCCAAGTTCGTCTATTTTGCTGAATAGTAAACCCGAACCACCTACTTGGACGTTTTTACTCATGAAGCGATAATATATGTATATATTTTTAATGAACAATCGACTTACCTACCTTTAAGAGATGAAAAAAACGCTGCAAATCCCTGCACAACGGTTTATTATTTTGTATAGAATACCCTTCTGTTACAGATCACAGCTCTATGTATAGATAACCCGTCTATATAATATAATATGTACTATTTATTCTATGCATAATTATGTAGATCGCAGACCCTCCGTAGGTTAGTACCTAACCCCGTACTCGTTACTAGGTACCTACCTAAATCACGAGTTAAATGTTGCTAAAAAAATTCTGCCGATGACAAACAGTACCTAACAAAAAGAAACACACATAATGAAGTTCTGAGAAGAAATTGTTGATGAGGAGTGAAAAAACGCTGCAAATCCCTGCACAACGGTTTATTATTTTGTATAGAATACCCTTCTGTTACAGATCACAGCTCTATGTATAGATAACCCGTCTATATAATATAATATGTACTATTCTATGCATATTTATGTAGATCGCAGACCCTCCGTAGGTTAGTACCTAACCCCGTACTCGTTACTAGGTACCTACCTAAATCACGAGTTAAATGTTCCTAAAATAACTCTGCCGATGACAAACAGTACCTAACAAAAAGAAACACACATAATGAAGTTCTGAAAAGAAATTGTTGATTAGGAGTGAAAAAAGTTGCAAAAGTACCTACCAACAAACTCCAGCCCCTTCTACGTAGATGGTATAATGAACCGTTGTGTAATAATTTACCGCAGTAATAATTTACCCATCAATAATACTTCAACGTTTGTTCAAGTTTCACTACCTACCAACAAACTCCAAAAGAGCCATCATTTTTCAAATTAAATAATATCACAGAACAACCAACTCGACTTCATACTCCGCCAATATAATCAGGTGATCCCTACCAATGATTGGCCGTATTCACAAATTCCTATTGTGGGCGCGTCTCTGGTTACGAGATTTGGTTTGAATTGTATACAATTTCATTCACACTGGAGTCGAAAATGCCTGTCGGTGCAAACTTCGGGGCCTTACTGTGAACGAACTGCTGGACGTACGATGCTCCGGATGGTCTTAAAAAACTCGCAAGTTCAAGAACTATTTAAAACCGTAAAAATATTTACGTAAAAAAATTGTATAGGCGTTTTGAAAATTTCAACCCCTATTTTGAACCCCTTAGAGATGACTCACAGTAACGTCGAGCTTCGAGGACCAACTAGACGCCGAACGGAACCTATAACCCGAATTTCATCAATTTTTTTTCATGGTAACTAAGAAAAGTGGCCCGTACGGCGTACGGCGTACGGCGTACGGCGTACGGTGTACGGCGTACGGCGTACGGCGTACGGCGGACAGACAGAAATATTTTTATTGCAGTTTTGGATTCTACATACCTTGAAACGTAAACCATCAAATTTTGAGGGGGGGTAAGAATTTTTTTTTTCATGCTCGATTCCAATGGTTCATTATTGAAAATAATAAACCAAAAGTTGCAAAAGTACCTACCAACAAACTCCAGCCCCTTCTACGTAGATGGTATAATGAACCGTTGTGTAATAATTTACCGTTGAGTAATGATTTACCGTAGTAATAATTTACCCATCAATAATACTTCAACGTTTGTTCAAGTTTCACTACCTACCAACAAACTCCAATAGAGCCATCATTTTTCAAATTAAATAATATCACAGAACAACCAACTCGACTTCATACTCCGCCAATATAATCAGGTGATCCCTACCAATGATTGGCCGTATTCACAAATTCCTATTGTGGGCGCGTCTCTGGTTACGAGATTTGGTTTGAATTGTATACTATTTCATTCACACTGGAGTCGAAAATGCCTATCGGTGCAAACTTCGGGGCCTTACTGTGAACGAACGGCTGGACGTACGATGCTCCGGATGGTCTTAAAAAACTCGCAAGTTCAAGAACTATTTAAAACCGTAAAAATATTTACAAATAAAATTAAATATTACAATATTTAAAAAATGGTACTTATAGGCGTTTTGAAAATTTCAACCCCTATTTTGAACCCCTTAGAGATGACTCACAGTAACGTCGAGCTTCGAGGACCAACTAGACGCCGAACGGAACCTATAACCCGAATTTCATCAATTTTTTTTCATGGTAACTAAGAAAAGTGGCCCGTACGGCGTACGGCGTACGGCGTACGGCGTACGGCGTACGGCGGACAGACAGAAATATTTTTATTGCAGTTTTGGATTCTACATATCTTGAAACGTAAACCATCAAATTTTGAGGGGGGGTAAGAATTTTTTTTTTCATGCTCGATTCCAATGGTTCATTATTGAAAATAATAAACCAAAATGTAACGTAAGTCGGGGCAAGTGCACACCAGAATTTCAAAAGTTTGACTTTGGTTCCATGTAAAAAATTTTCTATTACAGTTAATGATATGATATTTCTGCACTTTGTACCCTAAGAACATCTCTTCAGAACTACCTAACATGAAACTTCTCAGAATTCAATATCCACATGATTTTAACTAAAATAATTATGTAAAAATCCTGTGTTATGCACTTGCCCCAGAAAACGGAATAAGTGCATACCCCAACCTTATTTTTCTTCTATTACACATATTAGAATATTTGTGGTTGGCATCGGATAACCCATCTTCTCAAGAACAGTAAGCTTATTGAAGTTTTGACTTAGCGGTTTGTGTTCAGGAGTTACGCTCTTTTTCATATTTCGAGTCGAGGATCTTCGGAAAAGGCGGAAAAACCAAAATTGAGAAGACGCTGCTAAAACTTTTTTTACTAGTCTGACGCATATTTATATACTGGTTACTCGGTTGGTATTCCGAACTCTTCTTGCACAACAATCTCCTTATCTATAAGCAAGTTCTAAAACGTGTTTGGACGTGGGGGCCTATTCACTAAGAGAGATAGCGAAAATAGATTATCTTTTTTTGAAAATCTCCTGGGAGACTACAGTCTCTTCCATTGTCTCCCAAGTTCGTCTATTTTGCTGAATAGTAAACCCGAACCACCTACTTGGACGTTTTTACTCATGAAGCGATAATATATGTATATATTTTTAATGAACAATCGACTTACCTACCTTTAAGAGATGAAAAAAACGCTGCAAATCCCTGCACAACGGTTTATTATTTTGTATAGAATACCCTTCTGTTACAGATCACAGCTCTATGTATAGATAACCCGTCTATATAATATAATATGTACTATTTATTCTATGCATAATTATGTAGATCGCAGACCCTCCGTAGGTTAGTACCTAACCCCGTACTCGTTACTAGGTACCTACCTAAATCACGAGTTAAATGTTGCTAAAAAAATTCTGCCGATGACAAACAGTACCTAACAAAAAGAAACACACATAATGAAGTTCTGAGAAGAAATTGTTGATGAGGAGTGAAAAAAGTTGCAAAAGTACCTACCAACAAACTCCAGCCCCTTCTACGTAGATGGTATAATGAACCGTTGTGTAATAATTTACCGTTGAGTAATGATTTACCGTAGTAATAATTTACCCATCAATAATACTTCAACGTTTGTTCAAGTTTCACTACCTACCAACAAACTCCAATAGAGCCATCATTTTTCAAATTAAATAATATCACAGAACAACCAACTCGACTTCATACTCCGCCAATATAATCAGGTGATCCCTACCAATGATTGGCCGTATTCACAAATTCCTATTGTGGGCGCGTCTCTGGTTACGAGATTTGGTTTGAATTGTATACTATTTCATTCACACTGGAGTCGAAAATGCCTATCGGTGCAAACTTCGGGGCCTTACTGTGAACGAACGGCTGGACGTACGATGCTCCGGATGGTCTTAAAAAACTCGCAAGTTCAAGAACTATTTAAAACCGTAAAAATATTTACAAATAAAATTAAATATTACAATATTTAAAAAATGGTACTTATAGGCGTTTTGAAAATTTCAACCCCTATTTTGAACCCCTTAGAGATGACTCACAGTAACGTCGAGCTTCGAGGACCAACTAGACGCCGAACGGAACCTATAACCCGAATTTCATCAATTTTTTTTCATGGTAACTAAGAAAAGTGGCCCGTACGGCGTACGGCGTACGGCGTACGGCGTACGGCGGACAGACAGAAATATTTTTATTGCAGTTTTGGATTCTACATATCTTGAAACGTAAACCATCAAATTTTGAGGGGGGGTAAGAATTTTTTTTTTCATGCTCGATTCCAATGGTTCATTATTGAAAATAATAAACCAAAATGTAACGTAAGTCGGGGCAAGTGCACACCAGAATTTCAAAAGTTTGACTTTGGTTCCATGTAAAAAATTTTCTATTACAGTTAATGATATGATATTTCTGCACTTTGTACCCTAAGAACATCTCTTCAGAACTACCTAACATGAAACTTCTCAGAATTCAATATCCACATGATTTTAACTAAAATAATTATGTAAAAATCCTGTGTTATGCACTTGCCCCAGAAAACGGAATAAGTGCATACCCCAACCTTATTTTTCTTCTATTACACATATTAGAATATTTGTGGTTGGCATCGGATAACCCATCTTCTCAAGAACAGTAAGCTTATTGAAGTTTTGACTTAGCGGTTTGTGTTCAGGAGTTACGCTCTTTTTCATATTTCGAGTCGAGGATCTTCGGAAAAGGCGGAAAAACCAAAATTGAGAAGACGCTGCTAAAACTTTTTTTACTAGTCTGACAAATATTTATATACTGGTTACTCGGTTGGTATTCCGAACTCTTCTTGCACAACAATCTCCTTATCTATAAGCAAGTTCTAAAACGTGTTTGGACGTGGGCGCCTATTCACTAAGAGAGATAGCGAAAATAGATTATCTTTTTTTGAAAATCTCCTGGGAGACTACAGTCTCTTCCATTGTCTCCCAAGTTCGTCTATTTTGCTGAATAGTAAACCCGAACCACCTACTTGGACGTTTTTACTCATGAAGCGATAATATATGTATATATTTTTAATGAACAATCGACTTACCTACCTTTAAGAGATGAAAAAAACGCTGCAAATCCCTGCACAACGGTTTATTATTTTGTATAGAATACCCTTCTGTTACAGATCACAGCTCTATGTATAGATAACCCGTCTATATAATATAATATGTACTATTCTATGCATAATTATGTAGATCGCAGACCCTCCGTAGGTTAGTACCTAACCCCGTACTCGTTACTAGGTACCTACCTAAATCACGAGTTAAATGTTGCTAAAAAAATTCTGCCGATGACAAACAGTACCTAACAAAAAGAAACACACATAATGAAGTTCTGAGAAGAAATTGTTGATGAGGAGTGAAAAAAGTTGCAAAAGTACCTACCAACAAACTCCAGCCCCTTCTACGTAGATGGTATAATGAACCGTTGTGTAATAATTTACCGTTGAGTAATGATTTACCGTAGTAATAATTTACCCATCAATAATACTTCAACGTTTGTTCAAGTTTCACTACCTACCAACAAACTCCAATAGAGCCATCATTTTTCAAATTAAATAATATCACAGAACAACCAACTCGACTTCATACTCCGCCAATATAATCAGGTGATCCCTACCAATGATTGGCCGTATTCACAAATTCCTATTGTGGGCGCGTCTCTGGTTACGAGATTTGGTTTGAATTGTATACTATTTCATTCACACTGGAGTCGAAAATGCCTATCGGTGCAAACTTCGGGGCCTTACTGTGAACGAACGGCTGGACGTACGATGCTCCGGATGGTCTTAAAAAACTCGCAAGTTCAAGAACTATTTAAAACCGTAAAAATATTCACGTAAAAAAATGGTATAGGCGTTTTGAAAATTTCAACCCCTATTTTGAACCCCTTAGAGATGACTCACAGTAACGTCGAGCTTCGAGGACCAACTAGACGCCGAACGGAACCTATAACCCGAATTTCATCAATTTTTTTTCATGGTAACTAAGAAAAGTGGCCCGTACGGCGTACGGCGTACGGCGTACGGCGGACAGACAGAAATATTTTTATTGCAGTTTTGGATTCTACATACCTTGAAACGTAAACCATCAAATTTTGAGGGGGGGTAAGAATTTTTTTTTTCATGCTCGATTCCAATGGTTCATTATTGAAAATAATAAACCAAAATACATCAAAATGACCGGCATGGTAGCAGATGAACGAAGGATGGTACACAATCACCATCAGGCAAACGAGAAATGAGAAAGGGACTCTCTGTTTCGAGAAAATTCACCTAATTAGGTGTCTCTCTGAAAGAGATAGAAAATGTCAAGATGGCCACCAACTATCTCTTTTAGAAGTTACTGAATATCCCTGTCATGGATACTATAAAAATCTCTTCTGCCAAAAGAGATAGAGTGGGACCGGAAAAGAGATGTCTCTTTGGCTTAGTGTATAGGCCTCCTGTATTATACAGCTCTTGGGCAGTACGAAAATGACAAATATCAAGATGACACAAATTTGAGAATAAGGCACTAAAAAGTGTCAATACTTTCCATCACCTCCATCACAATATCAGAATGGAAAAACGCTGTAAAGCCCTTGTCACATGGGTTTATTATTCTGTTGGGCATACTAACAGAAATTTTGGCTGTTCATTTGTTGTTTCCTTCATGTGCAATCATTGAAATAGCTATTTTTGACGGTTTCCACCAATTTTGGCCTCCATTTTTGAAAAAATTTGTTTGAGCGTTGACAGTGCAATTTAATTGTCTTGATTCACCTGTTAATACTACTTCCAGTGTTATTATACAAATTTATGGTGATTTCAGACAAAGTCCCACGTTTTTGACCCACAAAAATTAATTTTGGTGGCTGAAACCTTCGTTACAACCGCAATTCTCCACTTCCTCGTCAAAATCGACTTCATATTCCGTCTTCTCGCTCTAAAAAACATGGAAAACAATACATCACAAGCTCATGTTCACTAAAAAGACAAACAAAACCTCGGAAAACGCTATTTTTACACATATTTTTCACCCATAACACCCCTGGGTGTATTCAGGACGGACTGCGCGACCATCGGAGCACAACTAGGACCCAAATGGAGCCCATTTGCGAAAAAACGACGATTTTAGACCAAAACTGAAGGTAAATTCGAGGTTGAAACTTTGCAGGAACCCCAAAATTCTTCGCTCGTTGCTCAAAATCGACATCATATCCTCGCTCTATTAAAAAAATTAAAATTTTTTTTTTTAAACGGAAAAAGTAGGTACCTCACAAGCTGATGTTACTAAAAAACTATTAAAACTATTTTTGCGCCAATTTTTCATCCATAATATACCCTTGGGGTGTATCCGATCGAGCTGCAAAATTTCGGGACACAACTAGGGCCCAAATGGAGCCTGTGTGCGAAAGAACGAATTTTTTAGGCCGAAATTAAAGTAGATAATATGGAAGAAACGGCGGACGGCGAAGCGGAGATCGCATTTTTGGAATCTACGCACCCTGAAACGTAAAAGGAAAAATTTTGAGTGGGTGTTATAAAAATGCTTTGCTGAGCAAATACATAGCTGTGTATTATTTACGGAATAATGAACCAAAACCGCACCATAAACGATACAGCTGTTTTGCGGGTTTCGCTAAGAAAAACCTCTCGAGTAAATTTATTTAAAAAAAAAACCTCCGAAAACACGAGGGGTTGAAGGAATGTAATGAAAATGAAGGGAGAAGACTCACATGAGGAATACCTGCAACATGGCGCCTTCCCTCTGACGGGTTGGATAATTGGATTTTCCGATCAAAGGACCCCGTTCAGAAGTTGCCGTTAAAGGCAAAAGCGGGAGAGAAATGTTGAATGTTTGATCAAGAGAACGACGTCATTATTCTCGAGTCCATGTGAAGTCGATACGAAGTACGCACCTGTCTATTAACAGGAGCAGCGGTATTGACCAGAGTTTGGAATCGATCGAGACAACCAGTAGAACAGGTAGGTTACCTATGAGGATACCATCTGGCTGTGTAGGGTTAATATGGGTGTAGTCATTGAGCCGTATTCATAAAAACGAAGGATATCCTCCCAGATATAAGGTAGAAGTAAAAGGTCATGCTTTAACGAAAACCGCTGCAAATCCCTGCACAACGGTTTATTATTTTGTACAGAATACCCTCCTGTTACAGATCACAGCTCTCTGTATAGATAACCAGTCTATCTCATATAATATGTACTATTCTATACATATTATGTGGATCGCAGACCCTAACCCGGTACTCGTTACTAGGTACCTACCTAAATCACGAGTTAAATGTTGCTAAAATAATTCTGTTGATGACAACCAGTAACTAAAATGACAAAAAAAAACGCAAATAATGAAGTTCTGAAGGAAAATTGTTGATGTGGAGTGAAATAGATGCCCCTTCTGCGTAGATCACCGTTTTCGGTGGTCAATACCTACCCGCGTGGTCAAATATAATGAACCGTTGTGTAATAACTTGCCCATCAATAATACTTCAACGGTTGTTCAAGTTGCAAAAGTACCTATCAACAAAATCCAGCCCCTTCTTGGTAGATGAACCGTTGTGTAATAATTTACCGTTCTGTAATAATTTACCGTTGTGTAATAATTTGCCGCTGAGTAATAATTTACCGTTCTGTAATAATTTACCGTTATGTAATAATTTAACGTTGTGCAATTATTTGCCGTTGTGTAATAATTTACCCATCAATAATACTTCAAAATTTGTTCAAGTTTCGCAAGTACCTTCCAACAAAATCCAATAGTCCATCACTTATCAAATGAAATAATATCGCAGAACAAACAACTCTGCGTCATACAGCCATCCTTGATTACAATCAGGTGCTCCTTAGTGATGATATCCGGGCCGGATTTATACCGTTTGATTCACGATCGTGTTGACGAAGATTTTTGGTGCCCACGAACCGCTGGACGTACAATGCTCGGGGTGGTCTCAAAAAATTGTTTAGCTCAAGGCAAATTTAATATCGTAGAAAACACCATACCCTTCAATCGAAAGTTTTCGAGCCACAGCGTTCTGAAAATTTCAACCCCTATTTTGAACCCCTTAGAGATGACTGACAGTTACGCCGAGCTTCGAGGACCAACTAGACCCCGAACGGAACCTATAACCGGAATTTCATCAATTTTGTTTCATGGTAACTAAGAAAAGTGGCCAGTACGGCGTACGGCGGACAGACAGAAATTTTTTTATTGCATTTTCGGATTGTACATACCTTGAAACGTAAACCATCAAATTTTGAGGGGTGTGGTTAAAATTTATTTTTTCGTGCTCGACTCCAAAGGTTCATTATTGAAAATAATAAACCAAAAGTTTGAAGTATAAGCATTTCCTTCTTTTCGTATTCATGATGATTCCTTACACTTGCAAGGAGTAAAAGGTCGGGATAGCTCCTCAGGTTCTGATGCTCTCAGACAGCGGAGGTCTGTCGAATTCTCTGAAATGGAATTCCCAGAGCTGAGGTTGACTGCATGTTGCAACCACTTGTCCACACAAAAGAAATTCGCGGTATCTTCTAGCTTTAACCTTTTCTATTTTTTCTAAGTAAAAATGGGGGCAAATTATTCTCTGCCCCTACCCCGGCCGCAGCACTACTCATTCAAACTTCAGTTGTCTTCCAAACCAGATCCAACGTTTTTTAAACAGTGCGTACCTTGGTGACAGCACAATGCATTACTTTAGTGGTGAAGACGAGAGCGAAAGTGAAACAGATACCTAATATTTATAACGAACTTCAGTTAATAGCAGAAATTGTGGCCGCTGATCCAGTTATATTGGAAAAATCTCAAGTTCCAAAAATGAAACGATGGAAGCGTGAAGTAATCGGAGCACCCATCAAGAAATATACGAAGCAACGTTTGGTAAGCCAGTTGATGCTAAAGGTTTATTGAAAAAAAAAAATCATCAACATGAAGACAATGTTGACGAACAAAAACGCTGCAAAGTCCTTGTCACATGGGTTTATTATTCTACTGGACATACCTACAGAAATGATTGCTGTTTATTTATTGTTTCCTCAGGAGAAGTGAACGAGGTGGTCATCACAAACATATTGATTTCTATGGGAGTTCCAATGGGTGAACGAGGTGGATAACCAAAAATTTTTTTAAATTAGCCATGAGAGTTCCGATGAGTGAATGAGGTGGATAATCAATCACATTTTTCAAGAGGTACCATGAGAGTTCCGATGGGTGAACGAGGTGGATAATCAATCACATTTTTCAAGAGGTACCATAGAGTTCCGATGGGTGAAGGAGGTGGATAACCTAAAAAATTTAAAATTAGCTATGAGAGTTCCAATGGGTGGAGGAGGTGGATAATCAATCACATTTTTCAAGAGGTACCATGAGAGTTCCGATGGGTGAACGAGGTGGATAATCAATCACATTTTTCAAGAGGTACGATGAGAGTTCCAGTGGGTGAACGAGGTGGATAATCAATCACATTTTTCAAGAGGTACCATGAGAGTTCCAATGGGTGAACGAGGTGGATAATCAATCACATTTTTCAAGAGGTACCATGAGAGTTCCGATGGGTGAACGAGGAGGATAACCAAAAAAAATTAAAATTAGCCATGAGAGTTCCGATGGGTGAACGAGGTGGACAAATTAATGAATTTTCATGAACATTCCGATGGGATAATGGATTGGAAATTTAAACGTACGCAGAGTAATCAGACTTTCTTGGCTTTTGGTTGGATTTCGGCCTGGGAACCTTAATCCGGCCTTCCACAGGAGCTGATTACGGTGTCAAGGAGCTTGGTCTTGTCAGATGTCCCCGCATATGACTCGGTCTCTGGTGTTCTCGCACCTTAAAGATGCCCACACACGTGCAGGATTTCCTCAAGGTTTGGACTGAACAGTCCAGGCCTTGAGGATTTCCTTCACTTGAGTGTTGTAGCGTCGAGGCCTAGGAACGGCCTGCGCAGGCCAAAACGGACGAATCGAAAAACAATTCCGACGGCCTCTGAGGCCGGGACTGTGCAGGCCGCTCCCTCACGTGTGTGCCGTTTCCTTCAGTCTGCTTGGAGTTTTTGAAGTGTTTGCGCGTCGGCCACATGTTTTTCTTGTTTCGACTATGTCGGATCGCGAGAATTTGGAACAGTTTCTCACTATATACGAAAATGAGCCTTGTTTATGGAAAGTGCAGAGTAAAGAATACCATGACACATTCACAAGGGAAAAGCTCCTTCTTTTTAATAACCACTGTTTACACCACGTACTTTTGAACACTCTTTTCTTCTTTTTCGAAACGTAATGTTTTGCAATTAAGCAGCTCGTTACTGCCAACAACATATCGTCCTCCATTGCTGTCACGAACTGAACTGAAGGAAAAATTCCTCACGTGTGTGGGCAAGGAATTTTTCCTTCAGTTCAGTTCGTGGCAGCAATGGAGGACGATATGTTGTTGGCAGTAACGAGCTGCTTAATTAAAAAAAATTACATTTCGAAAAAGATGAAAAGAGTGTCCAAAGTACGTTGTGTAAACAGTGGTTATTAAAAAGAAGGAGCTGTTTACATGTGAACCTTCCTCTTCACCTTCCTCTGCACTTTCCATAAACAAGGCTCATTTTCGTATATAGTGAGAAACTGTTCCAAATTCTTGCGATCTGACATAGTCGAAACAAGAAAAACATGTGGCCGACGTGCGAACACTTCAAAAACTCCAAGCAGACCGAAGGAACCGGCACACACGTGAGGGAGCGGCCTGTACAGTCCCGGCCTCAGAGGCCGTCGGAATGGTTTTTCGATTCGTCCGTTTTGGCCTGTACAGGCCGTTTGGTGGCCTCGAGGCCACGGCACTCACATGAAGGAAATCCTCAAGGCCTGGACTGTTCAGTCCAAACCTTGAGGAAATCCTGCACGTGTGTGGGCACCTTTAGTCTGGCCTTGGAAAGCTACTCCGACGTCGTCCCCATACTCTGCAGGTGTGGGGCGACGCCTATAGTGGCCATGTTCCGAATTTGATGAATACTACGATCCAACCTTCGCCAAAAACGAGGTGGATACGGGGATACCATCAAATTCCTGATTGATGACTGACCAAGTACACGCCAAGGACCGAGAAAAATTCGTCTATGATTGTGTATAATAATTAGTACCTTCTTTGAAAGGAAATTGTTTTCCGAATAATTTTCGATACATTTTCATTGTGTAGGTACATATTATGGTATTTTGGTTTATTATTTTCAATAATTTCTTGTTGTGTGTCTTTAGCGCGTTAGGTACCTACATATATTTCAAGTTCCTGCTTTACAAGCCACTTACTTTTCCTAATCATTTTTGGTACCTACTTTTTTTTCACAAAGCCAATAATTCATACTTCTTACGGTAATGTAGGCATTTGACTGATTCTTTAATTAATTTAAAGATTGCGGTACTTTTTTGTGACTGAAATCTCGCGCTTTTGTAATATTTTATAGTACTTTGTTACATTTGTTCAATGAAAATAATAATAATGATGTTTATCACAAGTTTTGAATTCAGTCTTTTTTTTTACCACCCTGATCTCCTATCCGACAGGCTACCAAACTCCATTACTTGGCGAATTTTGCTTTGATTTCAAAAATTCAAAGAGCCTTTTAAACGTCAAGAGTCGGACTATTTGGTAGGTACCTACATGCCCCGTCGTTTATCTATTGGTGTTTTGGATTGAGGATTTGGAGGCCTGGTAATGCACTTGCCCCATTTAGCGGGGTACGTGCAGTTTAGGGACCTATTTTTTCCTTTTGTTCATGGAACGCATAAATTCTGGACAAACGGTAAATCTGACTAGAAGGAACAAAACAGAAGAAGTGTTCTTTTGCAAAAAACATCATCACTCTGGCATAAATAGCAACTTTTCTGTAGCCAATTTAAGTTGAACTCGACAAAATGTATAGCGCACTTGCCCCCCCCCCCCCCCCCTTTTAATCATGTGACTATGCGTTTTCAAGACTTAGGCTCTTTGGCGTCGGTAACCACGTGAGAAAACGCCTCACTCTTTCTTTTTATGAACATCTATCCCAGGGCCGGATTTCTAAATAGGCTGAAAAGGCTGCAGCCTAGAGCGGCAAAATCTAAGGGGCGGCACTTTGGCAATAAACATTTCAATTATTGTAATAACAGAAACGTCTTAAATGTGTAGCGTATTCGTTTACGGAAATCGAAACATGTTTATTCTTTTCATAGCAAAATACGAATTTACTCCACATTATGTTGTAGCACATTTGTCATGTAGTTTAATTTGGTTTGACAAACTCACTTTCTTTGCTGTGTATTGAGGCAAATACTACAAAAACACTTTCATATGAGGACATTATTAACGAATTTGCCATCAAGAAATCTCGTAAGAAAACGATGTTGATTTGAACTGTGAACGTATACGAAAGTATAAAATGTTCTTAAGCCCAAACCTTCAACTATTATGTGTTTGAACAATTATTCATGTTTGTATCTATCTATTTAATGTCAAAAAATAAAACAATAATGAACTATTTTTTGTGTGGTTTTAGTTTTATTCTTCAGCCCAATTAATTTTAGATGTGTCTCTAAAGGGGGGGGGGGGGCAAATGGATTTAGCCTACAGGTGGTATACTCCTAAATCCGGCCCTGATCTATCCACTATCTAGCTCTATTTATGAGCATTTACCAATTTAGAGGGACGCCTCACCTTTGGGGGCGACCCCGCTGTTCAAGCATTTATCGATCCCCAGTCGGTCTCTGACGTATGAAGTACAATACTTACAGTCAAATAAATCAAAAACTTGATTCCAATAATCCAAACAAACTTTCGACCTCAAATGGTCCATTTTAGATAGATATCACGTTCTATCAAAATATGACGTACCTACTGCATATTTCTTTTTTTCAAAACTTTATTGGCAAAGGACCCCGCACTTTTTCAGTGTAGAAGTGGTTTCACTAGATCGAGCCAGAATTTGGCGCGGGGCTTCCTTTCAGTCTCCTGAACAAAAGTCTCAATGGGCATAAAAAATCTACCGTCAGGATTTTGAGCTATGGCCAGATTAAGAAGTTCGACTTTTTAAACACCTTCAATTGCTTATATCTCTCTAGGGATGCATTTTAGAGAAAAAAGTGCACGAGTAAAATCGTCTTAAAATCGTCCAAACGACTCGATGCCATACTTGTTTTAAGTCAAAAAATGTTTCTTCATTTTTGGCCAATAAGTCCCCGTGTGCTTATAAGAAAATAAAGAAACATTTTTTGACTTAAAACAAGTATGGCATCGAGTTGTTTGGACGATTTTAAGACGATTTTACTCGTGCACGTTTTTCTCTAAAATGCATCCCTAGAGAGATATAAGCAATTGAAGGTGTTTAAAAAGTCGAACTTCTTAATCTGGCCATAGCTCAAAATCCTGACGGTAGATTTTTTTGTGCCCATTGAGACTTTTGTTCAGGAGACTGAAAGGAAGCCCCGTGCCAAATTCTGGCTCGATCTAGTGAAACCACATCTACATTGAAAAAGTGCGGGGTGGGTCCTTTTATGCTCACATATCTCAGAATATTATTTCTTGATCCAATCAGTCATTATTCGCTTATCCAACTTTCATGAACTTGATCATAATAAATAATTATGCCTGTATCTCTCGACATCCTTTCATTAAAAAATCTGATACCCCAATTCCGAGTTCTAAACCCAAAAACGCCACACGACGGATCGTCGACAACTGCTAACTTGTCGGCTGAAGGGTCAAACGGAATATTCCAGACTCGGAAGCTTTGGGTTCACTGGAAACCAATATTAGTGTTTTTTTTCTCCACGCGTCGCAAGTCGCATAAAAGACTTTGACCCGTAGCCGGGTAGTAAATCAACGATACTCTGACAAGAGGACGGTTGAGGGGGGCCTGGGGACCGGAAACTACTGTCAACACCTTGAAACCCTTTCCTCGCACCCCAAAGGAGCCCCTTTGGAATTACAACTCCTAACCGACATCATATAATATACGTATTATTTCAGATATGGGACAGGCTTTGGAAACTCAGCAATATTTTCGTAATTACCGTCTTGATTTTGGTTTATTATTTTCAAAAATGAACCATTGGAATCGAGCATGAAAAAAAAAATTCTTACATTATAATTATTAAAATTAAAATTATTAAAAAAATTATATACGGTACAAGTATGTTATAGCCCCGCCAATATCGATTGTATCGATTATCTCAAATACATCGATCCTTGTGGTATCGATGACGGCTCAATATGGCGTCCCGATGCCTACATCCCGGGTGCCGATATCAACTTTCAAAATGAATACGGGAAGACCATTGTAAGGACACCAAAAAACAAGAGTGACTATAACATACTTGTACCATCTATTCAGAAGTCCCAAACAACCTGCTCATTCACGGGATAGTTTCTGGGATTGTTTATCTTTTTTGAGATGCGAGCGCTAGCGAGCATCCAGATCGCTTGACAATGCGAGCGGCGGAATGGGAACTAAACTTCTTGTACACCCACCTTCTTGTCTGATACACGTCATCGATACCACAAGGATCGATGTATTTGAGATAATCGATACAATCGATATTGGCGGGGCTATAACATACTTGTACCTTATATACCTATAATTATAGCTAGTGGATTTAAATCGTTGATATTATTGTGATATAGATAGGATTTAATCAAATCTAGGTCAAGAAACCTTGTCAAGTTAGAATCAACACTGAGATTTAAAAAAAAACCATCTGAATTCGTGAGTTAACGACAGATATTTCTTCAAAACTGAATAATCTCTCGAGATTATTCTGTGTTTGACGGGCACATAGAATAATGCCCTACATCATGTAAACATGGTTTTTTTTTTTGGTTTTTTTTTTTTTTTGGAGCAAGGTTCGCTCTGGTTCTATTACTGTCCCTCCGACTGATAAAACCGTTATTGGCGTCAATGATTGGTCCGTTACGTCAACGTTTTGCCGATAGACATTGACCCTGGCAATCACTCACTCGTCAAGTCACGTGCATTTCTGGCCTTATTTCGTCATTTTGATTTGGCTAATATTGTGATTCGTGAGACGTAGCGACCCGTGGCCGTGCGACGGTTTCTCCTTATCTGTCCTCGTGTGAGGGCAAATGGGTAAATGGGACCTACAAACCAAATTTCATCAATTTTGGTTCATGGTAACTAAGAAAAGTGCCAGGTAAGGCGTACGGCGGATATATACAGAAATTTTTTTATTGCATTTTCGGATTCTAAATTATTTCCTTGAAACGGAAACCATCAAATTTTGAGGGGGATGTTTAACATTTTTTTTCCATGCTCGACTGCAAAGGTTCATTACTGAAAATAATGAACCAAAACACATTAAACTGTATTATAGTTCTAATTATTTCAAGTTTGGTTTATTCAACTGTCCCGTATTTTCGTACAACAGCAGCTCAAAATTCCTACCTACACCATCAAAGGTCTCTCTTCTTACAGTAAATTGCCTTACAGTGTTTAAAAAATTACAGGAATAACCAGAAAAATCAGATAAAATAATAAAAAACTATTTTTTTCAAAATAAAATTAGTCCATCTAGAGACTCTGTTATATTCTATATAACAGTATTATATAACTGTAATATTTCTGATATGAGTTGGTATGGCCATACCGATTTTTCCACGATTTTCCTGTTATTTTTCTATAAAACTGTTTTTTCGTAATTACCTTAATTGCAGCTATTGATATTGCGCTTGAGGTAAAATTAATTACAAGATTCATCTCCCTACCGCGGGCTATGCCCTTGTAGGGGATTAATTTCAGACTGTATTATTCTGTAATTTTAGTATTAATTTTCTGTTTTTTGTGGAAGTAGGTAAAGGATATCTTTATTTCGTTTCATTTCATTTCATTTCTTGAGAGTCGGTCAAGAACAAACTAAACCTAACATTGTCTAAGCCGTCGAGAATCGGAGAACACAATCATGTTCCAATTATTGTTGGAAATTTTAAATGAGACCTTCCTGATCAATGAAAAGTCGCAAGGTCAGGTGGGCGGGGGGGGGGGGGGGGGGGGTATAGGATTTTAGGTCCGTTTTGGTTTATTATTCTGTGAATAATACACCCACGTATTCGCTCAGCAAAAAATTGTTATAACACCCCCTCAACATTTTTATTTACGTTTCAAGGTGCGCAGATTCCAAAAAGTATGCATATCTACTTCATTTTCGGTCTAAAAAATTCGTTCTTTCGCACAGGCTCCATTTGGGCCCTAGTTTTCTCACGAAACTTTGCAGCCCGATCGGAATATACCCAGGGGTGTTATGGGTGAAAAATGGGTGTAAATATAGGGTTTTTTGGTGTTTTAGTAGCATGAGCTTGTGAGGTATCGTTTTCCATGTTTTTTAGGACGAGGAAACCTAATATGAAGTCGATTTTGACCTAAGAGTGGAAAATTCAGGTTCTAACTAAGTTTCAGCTTTGAATTTACTTTTATTTTGGTCTAAAATCGTCGTTCTTCCGTACACAGTTTGGGTCCCCATTTGTAACACTTTTGGCTGCTAATCGTGCTCCAAAGCTCGGCAGCCCGATCGGAATACACCAAGGGGTGTTAGGGGGAAAAATGGGTGTAAAAATGATGAGGGGTGATGATGGGGTTTTGAAGTTTTTTTGAGGTTTTATTACATTTGGTAAATTTATGCATATTTTGTTTAAAAATGTAACACATTATTCTGTTCGATGATTATAAATATAAGGGCGATCGATCATGAGTCCCAAAGAAATCGGGGTACTTTTCGGTTATAACCCCCCCCCCCCCCCCCCCCAGTCAAGAGCCCACCGTTCCTGCTCTACTTGTCTTGTTTTCTGTATTTTCGAAGGCATTAAACAGTCTTGTTACATACCTAACATTACATTCCACTAACCGAAAAGTATCTACCGAAAAGTACCTACTGCTCGCTGCCGCTCGCATTGTCAAGCGATCTGGATGCTCGCTAGCGCTCGCATCTCAAAAAAGATAAACAATCCCAGAAACTATCCCGTGAATGAGCAGGTTGTTTGGGACTTCTGAATAGATTAGTGGAATGTAATGTTAGGTATAAAATACCAGAAAACAAGACAAGTAGAGCAGGAACGGTGGGCTCATGACTGGGGGGGGGGGGGGGGGGGTATAACCGAAAAGAACCGAAATCGGAATTACCGCTCAAGCTGACGGGGATTTTGTGAATAAATAATAAATTATTTTTGTAAAATCAAACGACCAATCCCACGTTGAGGGATATCACCTACCTGAGCATTGCCTGGGGCGATTATCATGGAACAGCTGGTGCTACACCAGCTGGGCCGTAGGTGCGTCAGTCGAATATCGAATAGGTGCTACGTTACCCGAATGGAACACTCTACACGGGGAGCGTTTACGAACACACCGACCGCTGTGTAATGGTAAATGCATGTTGAACACGACGAGGGCCTGTACTGAGTGGCTAACCTACCAACTTATTACTCCATTTAACCCAGACTCGAGCGGTAACCTATAAATTACACACTCCTCGACCTATTTTATTAAATTTATAGGGGTGGCTTTAAGAAATCGAGGTTGTGATAACCGTGATACGTAATTCATTTAAAGAAGAGCAGTTATCGTGGATTTTGTTGATAGGTACTTTCGTAACTTGAACAAATTTTGGTTCGGTGCCTGTCCGAACCAAAATCCATCCGAGCTGGTAAAAGTTATTATGTGGTACATACTCGATCATTATGACGCCAGTTGGTTTACTGGTAAATGTGATCAGGTGGTACTCAATCACTTTTACCAGGAAATTGAAAAAAATCCCTAAATTAACGAAATTTTCAGGATTCTACCCTTCTTTTGGTTCTCTTAAAAGTTCCCTAATCGAGGGGTTAACTATAATACCATCGTGTAGGTGAGTTCTTGACGGACCCGACAGTACCAAAAACTCGATGTCGCAAAAAATGGACTTGATCACTTTTTCAACTCAACCGACGGTATACATTTTGTGCATACAATTTAGACGCAATCTCGAACTTTTCTACAAGTTTTTTTTTTCACCCACTAGTTAAATCACCAACCGGCCGCATTTGGCTCAAGGTTCCTCGGGCACCAAAAATTACGAATATTCGACGACATCGAAAAATAATATTGATCCACTCAACATCCCGATCGAGTGGATCCGATTCATCTTCGAAGATAAACTCAAGATAAAAAACTACTCGGTGTTTCCGCGCTCTAATTGACCCTGGCCGATCATCACGAGGCTGGCGAGTGCTGAATACCGATCACTTCCCCGCTCCGGCATAATAATCGGCCGAGCGCATTGGAATATCGAACTTTCAACAATCGAAATGCCCGTGTGCGTCTGTTCGGACGAATAATTCGACTCGAAAAACGCTGCAAATTATTACACAACGGTTTATTATTTACCTGTACAGATGCCCCTTCCGCGTAGATCACTGTTTTCTGTGGTCAATATCTACCGTCGTGCTCCCACCAGGAAAGCTGTAAATCGTGTACAGGACAGGACCCGGCCGGGCAATCACATTTCATAAATATGTGGCAGAATCAAGAATTCCATCACTGATTATTTCTCGTTATTCACGTTAAAAAAGTACCTACCTATCAACTGAATCCAAAATAACCATCATTTTTCAAATGAAATACCTAATATCACGGAACAAGATTCCATACAGCGATCCGTGATTATAATCAGATGATCCCTAGCAATGATATCCGGTCTGGATTTATACCGATTCATTCACGATCATGTTGACAAATTTTCTGTGCACTTTCGGTGCCTTACTGTGAACGAAGGGCTGGACGTACAAGCGCCGGGTGGTGTCAAAAAATTCTAAAGTTCGAGATCAGTTTAAAAAGTTCATTCCATTGCAGCATAGCTGTAAGAGCAATTTTTTGAATAAATATTTTTGTGCTATTGTGTAAAAAGATGATATAGCTAGAAACCATACCACTGTTCGTAAAATTATATATCTTTTTCGCGATGTCAGCCATTTTTACCGATTTTTGACCCTTTTTTTTAAGTCAAATTTAACCTCCTCTTTTTTGAGAAAAATATTTTTATCAACCAAATACCTAACCTCGTGAATCACCATCCCACACAACGTCATGTGAATTATTACTTATTTCAGTAAAATTATATATCTTTTTCGCGATGTCAGCCATTTTTACCGATTTTTGACCCTTTTTTTTAAGTCAAATTTAACCTCCTCTTTTTTGAGAAAAATATTTTTATCAACCAAATACCTAACCTCTTTCTGTCGTGAATCACCATCCCACACAACGTCATGTGAATTATTACTTATTTCAGCCCTTAATAACAATTTTTGACCATCAAAAATCCAACTTTGACGAAGAGCAACTGAAATGGTCTTTCTCCCTTTACTCACCCTTCCATACCATTTCAGTGATTTTATATAAGTTTTTCACGATTTTAGCCTTTTTTTAACCGATTTTTGACACCTAAAAACTCAAATTTAACCCCCTTAGAATTTTTGAGAATTGCTCATCTTCGAATTATTCATCTTTTTGTTCGGCAATACGAACATTTTGGCGAAATATGGTTTTTTCGTGTACCCAAGGTCAGATATCGTCTGGACTGACATATACGTATGTTATATATATACATTGTTGCTAAAATCTAAGGATGGATAAATTCAAGATGGAAACGGATTTGTCTATAAAAAATTTTCAAAAATTCATGTTCTGAAATTTTTGGAACCATTGCAATAGCTTCATTTTCTTTGAAAATTCGCTGGAACGTCAAAAATCGAAATAATGGCCCCCTGGAAATTTCAACACCCTCTTTCACACCTTAGAAATGACTGACAGTAACGTCGAGCTTCGCGGACCAACTAGACCCCAAATGGGACCCAAAACCAAATTTCATTAGTTTCCGTTCATTGTAATTAAGGAATGTGCGAAGTACGGCGTACGGCGGATGGACAGAAATTGTTTTTCTTCCATTTTCCGATTCTGCATACCTTGAAACGGGAAACATCAAATTTTCAGGGGGGGATTAATTTTTTTTTCATGGTCTGTTCCAATATAATTGAACATAATAATGAACCAAAATTTTTAACGTTTGGATAAGGGGGAGAGTTCATTGAAATTGGCACATTCGACATAATATAGTTGCCTAAGGTGAGGGAGGCTCAAGGGCAGATCCAGATGGTGGTATGTTTAGGTTTTTGAATTGCGTACATTGGAACAAACATCTTTAAAATTACTTACGTCAACTCGGTAATTCTTACATCAATTTGTACAAGGAACATAAGCCTTTCTAAGTGTGTATTGTGTGTAACAGTGAATTGTTAGAAAACGAGAAAAACTTCTCAGTTCTTACGTAATTACTAATTACTTCCTTATTACTGATGAAAACGGAACCATCCCCCCTACTTACTTTCGACTAAATTTAGCGGCCACTTTTTCGAATTTTTCGATTTTCGAATTACATAGGTCTTTTTGGTTGTTGCGGGAAATACATTATTTTACTACTTTCTGACGTTTAAAACGATTCTGGGGAAAAATGAGAAAAAACCATCAATGTCCAATTTTCAGCGTTTAAATATTTATGAGTTTTTATAACACTACTAACTTTTATATATATATAATTAACTATGTCTGTATATAATTATGGTACTTGCTAGATTTAACATTTATTATGAATATCAATCTAGGAAGAATTTTATCCAGTTTGGGATTTGAAACATTTTAGTGCACTTTTTACCTACCTAAAACAACAGAATATTACCTGCCTAAGTTAAAGTCAAAGATATTGTGGTGATCGGCTGCTCCCTAACACTATGTAAATAGCGTCGCTTGCATTATAAGCCGCGTCTAACGGCTTCCCAGAGCGGGGTTCCCCTACCCCTCTCTGGGGATGTATCAAGGGGTATAAAAGAAGCTGTTAACTGCCAATAAATTGTCATTTGACCACACAAACTGACTCAAGTAGTCTCGTGTATTTATTTCTACTTTTAGCTCCCGCTGGATCATCACACTGGTCACCCCGACGACGAACACGCAACCTTCACCGGCTTCCGGCCTTCTGCGATCAGCGCCCCGCCTTCTCGCTTCCTGCGACGGCTCAACACGCACCTTCGCCCCGGCCTTCTGCGAACGCAACACCGGCGATGTTAATACACCTCTCCCTCCAGCTTCTCGCCTTCTGCGATCTTCAGCCTACGGCGACAACTCGGCGTGAGACACGCACATTCGCCCCGGCCTTCTGCGAACGCAACACCGGCGAAGTTAATACACCTCTCGCCCCGGCTTCTCGCCTCCTGCGATCGACAGCGAACCGCCTACGCCCACCACTCGTCAGATCCACGACCAACCAGAGAAAATCTCGTTTTTCCCGCTGCTTACTTAACGAGAGCGACCATCAACGGAGCATTCATTCCTCGGATCTACACCTTCAGGAACAACAAAGAAAAAAATGAAGACCAGAGCTACGAAGACACCGGAACCACCTCATACCCTTCTCCCTCCTCCTCATGTGGCTACCGTCAACGAGGAGTTGCAGGTGATCCAGCACCACCGACAACCTCGGCCTTCAACGCAGCCTCTCAATAGGACCACCGTCTACAAAGACCTTCCAGTAGCTTCGAGAGATATCGAGGAACATTTTACACACGTAAAATTACTACTCGATACTCTAACAAAATACGGCCTCCAAGTCAACAAGTCGAAGTGTCAACTAGCCCGCACCTCCTTCGAATTCCTCGGCCACATCGTATCACCCAGCGGCGTTACACATCTGCCCGATCGAACAGCCACCCGTGAGTGACATAATAAACGCCTACTACACTGCTCTCACGACTCCGAAGCCGCCTTCGAAGCAACGAAACATGTCCTCGAGAGAGCTGTAACACTGGCACATCCTGGCCCGACTCAGCACCCCGGCCGTACTTACCTACAGCTCTACAGCGCCCGGTCTTCCATCACCTACACGGCCTATCACACCCTGGGACACAGGCCTCTCCCGACACCGTCTTCACTGGGACCCAGGCACAGCCGTTACTCCAGGCGCGGCCAACGTCACCTGCTCCGGCACCTCCTGCCTCGCCATTCAAGCCGCCTGGGAAGATCACCTCTTCCAGCCGCCCGTTCCAGCGCTCTCCGAGACATCGCCCTCGACGCTTCCACGCATCCCACACCGCAGCCGCCGCTAACACACGACGGCGAGACACCACGAACTCCTCAAGCCACCCACCTACACGGCAACTACACAACTCACACGCAGCCTCTTTCACCAACACCGACGCCTCATCAACAAGATTCATCGTCATTTACATAATTGCAGTATTTAACTTCAATTCTGGGGGGAGCAGTGTGGTGATCGGCTGCTCCCTAACACTATGTAAATAGTGTCGCTTGCATTATAAGCCGCGTCTAACGGCTTCCCAGAGCGGGGTTCCCCTACCCCTCTCTGGGGATGTATCAAGGGGTATAAAAGAAGCTGTTAACTGCCAATAAATTGTCATTTGACCACACAAACCGACTCAAGTAGTCTCGTGTATTTATTTCTACTTTTAGCTCCCGCTGGATCATCACAGATATTAAAATAGGGGATTGAGAGGCACATCACTATCAGCAAGTGGAAGATTTTGAAGCAAGTAATCCCTGAAAGGTGGAGCCTAGAAACGTATACATCGATGCTCAAACATCGATACCGGTAGATATCGCAATCCCATTGGCTATCCGGGAAGGCTAGGATAGTACATAATATGTAGACCGATATTATCGATGTCTAATCATCGATACTGGTCCATTGGCTATCCGTATCCGTGCCCCTGAGAGGCGGAGCTTAGGTCCCTCACTAGACATAGTATGGCCCATTGGAGTCTTTTGTCCCTTCTTCCCCCTCTATGTTACACTAACCCCTGTTCTAACTCTTTGGTTACCATAGGGTAAAGGTAATTTACCACTTACAGGAAGGTTCATATCCTAATGGTATTGTGACAGTTGCAGATACATATAATATTATTATTTGTTCTACTTTTTGAACTTGTTTTTATGTTTCCCATGAAATATGGAGGAAATCTATTTACATATTAGTGTCCCTAGAAATAAATGGATACTTTTTCTATGATAGATCCAACTTGATCAACAAACAAATCCCACAAATTTGCCTTGACCTAAGCGGTCTTCCCCTTGACTTTGACGTAATCAAATATATGCATCTCTTTAGGTGAAGAGGCAATTTTAGCTGCCCTAAGAACCATTCTCTAGGTAGTATCAAGAGCTTTAATCCGTAGATAATAATTTTACGTTTTTAGTTGGTGATAGTTTCAAGCCTAGCCGCAGAATATTTTCAATTTTTCAACAACATGTTCTACATGTATTTAAGACTTGTGTCGTATCTCATTGCTGTCGTAGCTTATAATTTACCTACCGTATGTTTCAGCATGTGGATTTTCGAGGTTGGACGCAATTTGAGGAAAATTACCTATTATGGCGCTCAAGTAGCTCTCCGCCCCTCGACGACTCTACCCAAAAACACTCAAGGCTACAGGTTTTTGTCCAGCACCGAGGCCAATGTGAGTTCAACCTTAGACACATTTTTCTTTCGCAATTACCATAGAAATTCACGTCCAGTACACAAAGCTCTACAGGTTGGTATGGTAGAGCTTTGAAGCAACACGTAATTGTACTTATGCTGGTTTGTTGATTGTAGTCTAGCATGGTTGATCCCAGCAGGGGAAGCCAAAGGGATACGCAGGAAAGAACAATATTGTGCACTCATCTGCCCTATTCTTGTATTTATTGTAATTTGTAGTCTTTAGTTTAGCAGTCAGCCTGTGAAGAGGTGAATTGATATCAGTAATGTTGTTTTACCCACTGGGGTATTAATATTCACTGAAACTGGTTGGGCTGTTCAAAGGTTTGCCTGTAAGGCTAAATTTCCATGGCCAAAAAAGGCTCTGAATAAAATTCTTAAGAAACAGAAATAACATTAAATCCCTGAAGAGGACAGGGGGAGTGCATTGGTCAACCCTGTGTAATCCTGAACCCTGCTGGGTTCATCAACTGCAAGATCAGTTTAAGGAGTCCTGGAGACCCATCAGCAGCTATAACATCACAGGAAGGTCTTGAATCATCAATCAAGGTAGGTACCCTAAAGTTCTGTTCAAACAGAATGAGATTCAAATTGTGACACCATACCTTTGCTTGGAACTAAACTCCAAATGGAAGACGAAGAGGGGAAACCGATTAATTAAACTCCAAGAACTCTGGGGGGGGGGGGGGGGGGTTACGGACCCACAAATCGGCCCCCGCAGGTTTGGGCAAACTGAATTCCTTCAGAAGTTTCAAGGAGCTTAGGTAAGGCACCAACACTTCGATATATATATATGTATATACACTACAACACACAGTTCGATATTACAGGACGAGAAAACAACGTGCCTGTTCCGAAGGAGTCGCCGTCCTCTCAAAGTAGTCACGTTTTCCCAACTTCGGGTTTAGGCCTGCGGCAGGGAAGTTTCGTAAGCCCGAAGTTGGATCCGAATGTAGAGTTAGGGCTCGGAGGACTCGATCGGGACGATATTTCAGGATTAAAAGTTCGGATTAGGAAACGGTTAACTGGGGCGCATCCGTCTTCGTAGGAGGACCAAGTCAGTGAAGGAGTGACAGTTTGTTAAGCAGTCTCTTACACCGATTAATAGTAAGCAATCTTAACGAATCCTCTCCTTTCTGAAATAAGACAAACTGAAAATCTTGTTCTAGACTAAATTTTTGACGTAACTCCCACCGACGGATACAATATTTTGCAGTTTTTCTCAACATTATCGCCAACAATAGGTAAATTTAAATGTGCGTTTCGAATAGTTGTTTTTAAAAATATCGTTTAATTAAAATCATAGCATAATTTTAAAAGCTACTCACGTACCTCTAACTTCCCGAATTGCAAACATGTGTTAACTATTCCAAAGTGGAATTTTGCTCGAAAATATTGTTGCTTAGGACACTGGAAATGCACTATTTTTGGTATTACACGTCAGTATGATTTTTTGACTCTTGAAAACTCATGTTTACTAGGTCTTATTATTACTTTTACTTTTGTGCACACCTGCACATTTTTCACAGAAAGAATATCGAGGTAGGTAGGTATTCTTCTAATATATCATTTTCACAAACCGTTTGGTACCTAACTAAAATAATTTATTATAGAGTTTGGGGGGGGGGGGGGGGCAATATTAACCTTCCATTTTCTTCGAATCATTGTTTCAGTCTAATACTGTGCATAATGGGGTATGCGCATGAGTCACAAAGACGGTTTATATTATTTGTTAATGAAACTAGATTCCATTCTGAGAGCTTCGACACCAACTGCACTCACTGTCCTACGATAAGTAGTTCTTTTTCTATGATTTTTCAAAGTTTGTGACAGAGTGTAACATAGGGGGTGGACCCTCGAGAGTCCCCCTCCTAGACCAGTGAGATTATCACCGGTTAAGAAGGGATATCGATTAGGCTTCCCCAAACCGATCCCGTCTCCACCGGAAGAAAAATGTATCGAGAACAGCACACACTGTTAGAAGGTTCAACCAGTTCTCTGTGGTCACGTCACAGTGGTCATCAGGTGGGGTCCCGTCCAGGCATAATGGGTGCAGTGACGTCAGAATTGGTGGAAATTTGAAAAATCATAGAAAAAGAACTAACTACCTATCGTAGGGCAGTGCGGTTGGTGTCAAAATTCTCAGGACGGAATCTGCTTTCATATTTAAAAAAAGTTATATAAATATGTGCGCATATCCCTTTATATGAATGTGCCTGGGACTGAAACTCTCCTGTAAAAAATCTAGTATTTTAAAATCGACGAGTATACTTACTCGATGATGTGTCTAATCAACCTAATGAAATTGCACGAAAATAGTTTTCTGATTTCTTTACGAAGAAACATGAATCTGCTTCATCACATGAAGAACTTGAGAACTTTGAGAACTTTTCAAATGCTCTGAAATAATAAATACAAAAGCCTACAGGTATTTGTCAGTGGATAAGGGATTGTAGGGGACTACTCCGGCTTTAGTCCGTGCACGTGTAAGTTCACGAGCATAATATGTACATCCGCGTGAATGGCCCTCTCGTGCATTATGATGGTCTCGTAGTCATTAAAACCGACGATCGCAGCTATCAAATGAAACTTCAAATCACCCACTCGTTCACAAAGCCGAGAACGAGTCGAGAGGTTCCTTTCTTGTACTGATGATGCCGATGCGAAACGCTATGAAAACACCCTCGTTCGACCGTGTACAGCAAAGGACATGTTTTCTGCAATATGTTGACGCCTCCTAGTCAGATATATAATATAATAATATAATTATATAGTCCGTGTAGTCATAACAATTTCTCAAAATCCAAAGATTTTGTGAGGGTTATTGAGGTGCGGTCAAGTGAAAAAATTATTTTTCCGATGTTTCGGACGTTTATTCGTTCATCTTCAGGGAATATGAGCTGTAGTAAAATAACAGCGGCATAATTTGCCAGTTAGCACGGTTTTTTAAACTTTTACACAGCACAAAGTTGACACTGACCCTTCTGGTTTGCAACCAGTTCCAGTTGCAAACCAGAAGGGTCAGTGTCAACTTTGTGCTGTGTAAAAGTTTAAAAAAACCTTGCTAACAGGCAAATTATGCCGCTGTTATTTTACTACAACTCATATTCCCTGAAGATGAACGAATAAACGTTCGAAACATCGGAAAAATAATTTTTTTCACTCGACCGCACCTCAATAACCCTCACAAAAACTTAATATTCATTCATGTAATCTAGTTGTACAAGTAAGGGACAGAAGTCCCTATGTACAGAGTTTTCAATAAATAAATAAAATATGAAGTATGTAACCACAAGATGTACTTAGTTTGCATTTTACGCAATTACTGGAGACAATCAAGAGTTGTTAGGTTCTGCTTGTTTAAAAAAAAAATATCGATCTCAATGTTAGGCTTTCATTTATGTACCTCGCTTATTTAGCGAGGTACATAAAGTCTTTGTGCTTGGAATCGTTCACATCAAATTGTCAACCGATTTTCGTATGAGTTCGCCCAGCACTTTCTGCTCAAAAAATCCTGCACGCATTCTTCTTCAAAAATTTACCACAGTTCCCCACGCTCGTTAGAAATGCAATTTGCTGCAACCTACATCCACCGTCTTTAATGACATTTCATCCACTCCAGCACCTCTTAAAACCTTTAGCTGCTTTAATCCCTCTCAAGCACATGTACACCTACACACCCTTCTAATCGCACATCCTCTGATTAAGAAGGCACCCGAACCTCTTCAAGGTATAAATTACTTCTCCGTGTAAATTACAAGGAACAGTGGCTAGCCCTTCTGGAGAATTTCAGACCCATTAGCCTTTGTAGTCTCTCTCTCATTTTCCGCTAGTTGTCGCCTCGCTTTCTCTCCCTGGATCCCAGTCTCTCCTCCATACGAGTCTGTGTCTAATTAACGGTTCACAGTTATGTAGGTATGAGTTAGATATAAATTTACACATTGTCGTGATGGAGAGAAGGGGTCACCAGGAAGTCGTGAGTGAATCACGAATGATAGGAGCGGAAGGAAGATGGAGATGAGAAGTGAGAGAATGGATGTGGTAGGATGCGCTCCTATGGAGTCTTCCGACTAACTCCCCGCGGTTTTCACCAACAGCAGGAGTTAGCTGGAAGGATGGCTACAACCCCGCGGTTTTCACCTACAGCAGGTACTAGGTGAGAAGGATGTGTCCAGCGGTTTTCACCTACAGCAGACAGTGGAAAGATGGTGGCTACCACCCCGCGGTTTTCACTGATGATGGTTTGATCACCGAAACTTGTTGTACCAGCGTACGATTGTTCTGAGTGAAAATGGACAAACGTTAAATCAACCGAATTTTATGACGTTCGGATGGGTTATTTAGGTGAGAGTCCCGCCTGATGACCAGAGTTCATAATAGTTTACCTTTTGGGTTGAAATTCGCGCTGCGTAGTGGGTAGTTGCTCCAAAATATCATTAAAGCTAACATTTTCTCTTTTCCGGACAATGTAATTTCGCCTTTTTCGCACGCTGGCCAGTCGCGTAACGTACACCCGGTCGCTCCTTTTTCCAGCTGGGGCGGCTACGTGCTCTGAGAACCTGACAACTTTCAAGTTGGGAACAGAAGGAATCGAGAGAATGATCGGACTCGACTCCCAAAATCAACACCCTCTGATTCAACCCCAGTACCGCATGTTCGCCTTTATTTTTGTTCTTTACGAAAATAATTACGTTTGTATATTTTGTATTTTGAACAGTTTCGACCTTACATTGATGTCTTCCTCAGCATGGATATCAGAGGTGCGTCATGTGGATGTAGGTGCCTGTGAACTTCTGAGTCGTCATTCCTATACCTAATAGGTATTTGTAAGCAGGCCATGTCCACTTCTACCAAGAAGTAGGAACACACTAGGTATAGTCATTAAGATAACTAACTGGTCACCACCAAGTAGAAATTGTTGTATTTTAAAGGACCCCGCACACTTCTTATGGGAAAGTGGCTTCGGTCAAATTGGCTGTAATTGACATATGTTATGTATTTTGACCTCCTGAACAAAAGTCTCAATGGGCACAAAAAAATCTACCGTCAGGATTTTGAGCTATGGCCAGATTAAGCGCTTCAAGTTCGACTTTTTAAACACCTTCAATTGCTTATATCTCTCTAGGGATGCATTTTAGAGAAAAAAGTGCACGAGTAAAATCGTCTTAAGATCGTCCAAAAAACTCTATGCCATACTTGTTTTAAGTCAAAAAATGTTTCTTCATTTTTGGCCAATAAGTCCCCGTGTGCTTACGTATAAGAAAATATAAGAAACGTTAAGAAACATTTTTTGACTTAAAACAAGTATGGCATCGAGTTGTTTGGACGATTTTAAGACGATTTTACTCGTGCACTTTTTTCTCTAAAATGCATCCCTAGAGAGATATAAGCAATTGAAGGTGTTTAAAAAGTCGAACTTGAAGCGCTTAATCTGGCCATAGCTCAAAATCCTGACGGTAGATTTTTTTGTGCCCATTGAGACTTTTGTTCAGGAGGTCGAAATACATAACATATGTCAATTTCAGCCAATTTGACCGAAGCCACTTTCCCATAAGAAGTGTGCGGGGTCCTTTGTTATCAGTTAATGCAAATTGAAGAAAAAAATTTATTATTGTTTTTACCTGAGTTGTAGAAGTTGAATGTTGAGCTATTTGCTAAGTCAATATTCAACTTGTACTAGGTATCAATAACAATAAATAATTACAATTTGCATCAACTTTACCAACTTTAAAACATAATAAACTATAACATATAAAAAGTTTGAAGCATTATAGCAATGTCTACTAGGTGCTAACCAGTCATCTTAATGACTAGTGGGTGCCTACTTCTTGGTAGAAGCGGACATGCCTGCTTACAAATATATATTAATGACGACATGGAAGTGCCTAGGCCCCCTATCTACATCCACATGACACATCTCTTACATTCATGCTGTGCAAGACCTCAGTGTAAGGTCGAAACTGTTCAAAATACGAAATTTATAAACTAAATTGGATTCAAACCTGATTTCCAAAAGTTCCAGTCATGCTGCACGGCTATAAGAGCGAATTTTCAAATAAATAATATTCGTGCTATCGTGTAAAAATATGTTAGCGAGACCACTTTTCACCACCAAAAATTGCAAAATTGCATTTTACGATTTTTATTATATATTATACAATTATTTTCATGGTTATAGCCATTTGTACCGATTTTTGACCTTTATGCAGTCAAATTTGACCCACTCTTTTTATTAGAAAACTATTTTTATCATCGAAATTGTCCCTTCGTCGTGAATCACCACACCTTCCCACACAACGTCAGGTGAATTAATATTGATTTTAGACCTTAATACCAATTTTTTACCTCCAAAATCCAACTTTGACCCAGAGGTTGACTATAAAAAGTAGAGCCATAATAGCAAGTTGGAACAGGTAGGTAGGTAACATTGGTAACTCAAATATATACCGTATACCTGCCACGCATACCGCATTCCGATTGGCTCAAAGGAACTCAAAAATATATTTGAGTTTTAGGACAATGGATTTTCTGCTCTAAAATAATATAGGTATATACTTTATAATTGATATTTTCGGAATTGATGCATGAACCAAGTCTACGGTAGAAGTAAAAACCATGAATTGTAGAAAATAAGTCACTTGTTTAGTATGTTACATTTTGTAGGGTTGAGAAATTTTGGTTGAGAAAGCACATCGTTTGCTTACAATTTTGGTCTGTGGTCAGGTGTGTCGCAACGTCTGCACTAAAACCAATCCGAGATTGACTCGGACAAATTTATAATATTAGATGACACAAAGACACAATTCTACAAGACAAGATTCCATCTACCATATTTCATATAACGAATTTTTAACAAACTAACCATTGTACATTATATTTCACAAAAATATCAGCTGTCATACTACATTTCACAAGATATATTTTGACATGGATTTATGTCTTACCACTGGGGGTCAGCCAAATTTTGCTTGACGCATTTTTAAGACCAAAAAACGTAACGCTATTTTACTAGGGTTTTCACTTACAACCAACCCGTTGCTATGGGTGTAGTAACTTCGTTAGTTTTCATCGCACGAAAATCGTTCTCCATTCGCTGGAAGCTCTTGATTTATCTAGTATTTGTCTTGTAGTTATATATTAATTTATATAAAATTCATGGATTTCTGCTGGAAAAAAATGGAGGAAATATTGGATAACTCTTCGCCAAACATCTGATCATAATAACTGCTGCTACCATAGCAACTACATAATCATAACAAGTACTTTGCCTACGCTTAATAATTACGTCAATTTGGTAATTTTGGGTACACATCAAATAATATTAAGTAGTCTATCATAAGAGTGTTAGTTACAAGTCAATAGTAGTTAGTAGTAAGTGTTATTTACAAATATATAGGTAAGTAGTCCATAAATAAAGTGACCTATTTCATTTTTGAACGTGTTTTTTTTACATTGAACTTTTTTACAAGGGGAAAAATAAGAAATATCCATGTACCGATGTATCTGCATGTAGTGTAGGTACTCATTTTGAATTACCTCTCATTCAACCCTTCAATAACGGTTCAAGTTATCTTACTTGAATATTCAGCCAATTACTCTTGGAGCACCTAAGCATCTTCCAACTATTTCAATATCTCACAAATAAGGTAAAATACCTACATCTCATCTTGTACCCTTCATTAACCATAAAATTCAGAAATCTTCATAAAATAAACTTCTTCATGATCGGCGTCATAAAACGGTAAAGCCTCCGAGCGGTTTGAGCTTGTACAGGTCTTCAAAAATTCGCTCATTTAAATGGTTTTGGCGCGCGGCAGGAACTCCCTTTTAAACAATCCAGTCTCCTCAAGG